>JAJQQW010000008.1:90006635-90054135 GCA_025583905.1 Ia io | reverse complement strand
TCCGAAGGAAGTCAGGGCCGCGGTCAGAGTGAGGAGTGAATGCTGAAGGCGAGGCGGCGGCGCGGCGAAAAGGAGGTAGAAGGGCTTGAGGCGAGGAGGTTGGAGGAACGTCGGTTGCCAGTGTCTGCGGCCCTACAGGCTGCATGTCCCTCCGCATCTAGATTTCTGCTTTTCACATCACGAAATGAGGCACGGCAGGGCGAGGATTATTATATCCGGTGATGAGGTAGCTGCTTCCCGGTAAGCAGAAGCGGCGGCCGGCAGTGACCGGATACACCCCTTCTCCCCGCCGCTGGGACAATCTGCGCAGGCGCGGGGGGGGGGCGGAACGGAAGTGCGGGCGGAACGGAAGTGCGGGCGGAAGTGGAGCCCGCAGCGCCTTGGTGAAGGGGCTCCGAGGAAACGTACTCTGCGGCCGTCCGCGGACGGTGTGGGAGTGCGGGGGCCGACATGAACCGGCTCCAGGATGACTATGACTCCTACGCGGTTGAAGAGCCCAGCGATGAGGAGCCGGCTTTGAGCAGGTGGGCCCCTGCTCCGCCCCGGCCCAGGGCCTCGGCTGCGGCCAGGCCGTCGCCTCCTCCCTGCGCTGCGCCGGCCGGCCTGTGCGGACCCTCGGCCCAGCGGCTCGGGCCCCTGTCGCGCCCCGCTGTCGCCTGTGGGGGGTTCTGGTGAGGTCTTGCAGCCACGGGGGAGGCGGGGCCGAACCGACGCGGGGAATGGGGCTATTCTGGAATCACGCGTAAGTCTTCAAAAGCCGTGTGATCGAATCCTGCCTCTGCAGCTGACTAGCAGTGTGACCCAAGGCAAGTCGCTTCTCCTCGGTTTCTCATCTGTAAAAAGGAACTATAATAACTATATCGTAAGTATGTTGTAAGGCTCGGGTCACTTAATGTAACGTGAACAGCTAGAAGACCAATACGCCATAAACAGAAATAAGAGGATATTTAACAGGCTTTTTTTGAGCACCTGGTAATGTGCTTGCTCTGGGCTACAGAGATCAGTCATAAGGTTTTTACCTTTTACAGGTTTACAGCATAGTAGGGGAAATAATACACATGCCTTGGAAGGCATATATCTTGGAAATAAGCATGTATCTCTGAAGAGCATTGTAGAAAACGGTCTTAGCTAGGCACCGACGAAGTTTTCGTGGGAATTTCCAAAAGGAAGGACATAATCCTACCTGAGGGAAACTTGCAGTTTTGTTGGCAATAGATTTCCAGGCAAATTGAAGCCATTTTAGAGCTGTCAGCAGATCCTACTTATAACTTTAAGACATTTTGTGGGATTGAGCTTTCTGTAAAACTGTCCTACTTTGAATCACAGTGTTTCCTTCCATTATCCTGGGGAGGGGCCCTAGGCATGGGAGGTCAGGCTGTTGTGAAGATTTCTGTTGTGGGGAATGAGGATGGATTCCAGGCTTCCCTGTGAAAGAGAGTTTACTCACAGGGTCAGGTCTGTGAAAGGAGGTATAGATAGGCTTCAATTAGTAATTCAGTTTGATTGGAATAGAGGAGTGTTTCTGGACTTGAGTTATTCTGCCGTTACCATCTCCATATTCACTTGTGTTACTTATTTAACACTTTTCTTTAAGTCACTTTACACTTTTGTAGTTAAATATCTTAAAGAAAGCTTATAATCCTGACAGTTGTTAATTGTAAAGTAGTGAAAAAAAGCAATACTATGAAAACAAAACAATGCTTTAAGGCAGTATTGCCTGCTTGAGGCTCTGAATCCAGTGCTTGTTTTAAAAAGGGAGATTGTGTTAGAGAGGTGAGAGGTATCTGTCAGATTTGATTTTACTCCTCTTTGTAAGATAATATTTCATAGCCTGTCACTGTTTTATGGAAGCTGGCAGAGGATCTGAGACTCCTGGGTTACAGAAAACTCACAGCATAGCAGGCAGCATGAGCATCATGCTGGTATTGGTTGCTCTTCCTAACTTCTACAGAGGTTATGCAAAGAGACCAAGATGGATGCACATTCAGTGGATTGGTATCCTGGCTGAGGACCACTTGAGCTTGGAATCTACCTCGTTTACAGCAGGCAGTAAATAAGCCTGCTCTTTGTCCTGGGAAGGGACATCACCTCATCCATCAAGTTTTTTTTTTTTTTTTTTAACTGCAAACAACCCTGAAAAATGGCCTAGGTAGAGTTTTGTGAACCTTGCATTCTTGGCATACTCAACAAGAATATGCAGGGCCCATGACGTATTGCCTTGACTAGCAGTGCTAAATGCTGAGACTTTTGAAATAATCACAAAGACTGAAGAAAATTTGCAAAAAGAATAACACTCTTTCCTTGGGTTTTAAATTTTTTAAATTAAACATTTTGTTTTTACAACTAGATTCACATGTCGTTGTAAGAAATAATACAGAGAGATTGTGTCCCCTTTACTCAGTTTTCCCCAATGTTAACATATTGCGAAACTAGTACAATATCACAACTGGGATAATTGACATGAATACAGTCAAGTTACAGAACATTTCCATCAGCATGAGGATTGTTCATATTCCCCACTTCCCACTCCCCATGTCCCACTTAACCTCTGGTAACTGCTAGTCTGTCCTCCATTTCTATACTTTTGTCCTTTTCAAAAAAATATCTGCGTATGTAACCTTTTGGGATTGGCTTTTTTCACTCAGCATAGTTCTCTGGAGATTCACCCCCACTTTTTTAGGTATTAATAGTTCATTTCTTTTTTTTTATTGCTGAGTAATATTCCTCACTTAACCATTCATTTGTTGAAGGACATCTTTCAAGTTTAGACTATTGTAAATAAAACTGGTATAAACATTCATATATAGGGTTTTTTTTTTTTTTTAAACCTCACCTGAGGACATTTTCCCCATTGATTTTCAGAGAGAGTGTAAGGGAGAGGGAGAGACAGAACACTGATGAGAGAGACACATTGATTGGTTGCCTCCTGCATGCCCCTGACCATGGTTGGTGGCTCCTGAGGTACATGCCCTGGACTGGAATCGAACCAGGGACCCTTCAGTCCACAGGCCAATGCTCTATCCACTGATCCAAACTGGCTAGGGCCATGTATAGGTTTTTGTGTGCATATACATTTTCATTTTTCTGGGATAAATGCCCAGGGGTTCAGTTGCTGAGTTGTATGGTAATTGTATGTTTAGTTTTATAAGAAACTGTCACTCTGTTTTCCATAGTGGTTGTACCATTTTACATTCCTGCTAGCAATGGCTTTAGTATTCTTTAATGGTCATCATCTGTGCTGCTGCTCATTAAAATAATCTATGTCCCACACTTTGGAAACACTTAAATATAGAATAGATCAGGATTTCTCAACCTTGGCAGCATTGACATCTTGGGTCAGATATTGACATCTTGGTTTAAAATTGATGGTTGTGAATTGGATTTTTCTGATTTACTTTCTGCTAGAGGCTCAAAAGCATTGTTTAGAAGACAAAAATAGAAAACAAAAAACCAAGAATAATCTGTAAATATTCATCAGACCATGAGTAACTGAGCATTATTTATGTACTGTTGACTGCATTAGAACTGTTTTGTGCATTTCAGATATTTCTGCTGATAATCTGGTTTAATTTTGTCCCATTCCTATTGCTGGGGAAACCCAGGCACAGAAGGCCAAGTAAATTGGCAGAAATTGCTCAGGAGAACTTGGGATATAATTTAGTTTTATCTCTCTTTATAGTTCTCTGCAGCACTGTGCCTTTTATTTTTTCATTTTTAAATATACTTTTATTGATTTCAGAGAGGAAAGGAAAGGCGAGAGAGATAGAAACATCACTGATGAGAGATAACCATTGATTGGCTGCCTTCTGCACACTCCACACTGGAGATCGAGCCCGCAAGCCAGGCATGTGCCCTGACTGGGAATTGAACCCTGACCTCCTGGTTCATAGGTTGACGCTCAACCACTGAGCCACACCAGCCGGGCAGCACTGTGCCTTTTAAAGTGTAGTGTTTAATACTGTCGGTTAACATTTTATGTGGATATTAGAGATATATTACATATTTTAGGATTAATTTAAAATATATTTTTACTGATTTCAGAGAGGAAGGGAGAGGGAGAGACAGATAGAAATATCAATGATAAGAGAGAATCCTTGATAGGCTGCTTTCTGCACGCCCCCTACTGGGGACCAGCCCGGAAACCCGGGCATGTGGCCTGACTGGGAATTGAAATGTGACCCCCTGATTCCTAGGTTGACACTCAACCACTGAGCCACATTGGATGGGCATTTTAGGTTTAATTTAAATGTCCTGAGTTTTAAAAAACTGTGGAGTAAATTTTTCATTGCTGATAAAATTAGAATTGGTGCAATCCTCTGGAAAGCAGTGTGATAATCAAAGAAGTCAGAAAGATGTTTGTATCTCGCCGGTGGTCTTGTTCCAGCATCTAGAAGGGTTCAGAAATCTGGAGAAGGGGCTGTGCGTAAATTAAATAAGAGTCCAGAGATGAAACATAATTTTGAAAGGAATATTGGGGAGAGTCAGAGAAGACTTAGCTAAAGGAACTAAGTTCTCCTTGTCTCAGTACCCCTTGCTTTTTATTAACACAATTTGTCCTAAGGCAAGGCGGAGATATACACATCAAAGGCTAGGGTTTGTACACAAATCCATTGTCAGATTGGGGAATTGCCTTTGGCTGTTCAGGTGTTTGGCCAGTAGGAGGCAATAACATGTAGATTAAGATGCCCTGAGCTGTCTGGCCGCAAGCAATCATTCTTTTCAGGTTTGGGGAAATACCTTTCAGCCATCCCAGATGACTCAGCCCTGCCTACATGCTGGAATTGGCTTCGGCAGTATCTAATTCTAGACACTCATACTAAGGAAATAAAGTTATATATACAAAGATGTTCATTCTAGTGTTTAATAGCAAAGAGCTAGAAATAAATGTACAACTTTTACAAGAGGAAGTGTTATGTTAACATTAAAAAGTATACTTGTAAAGATGCAAAAATGGTTGATCTAGTAAGTGAAAAAAGCTCTATGTAATATGCCAGATAAATCAAATGCAACCTTATAAACTTAAACTTGTTGGGCAGTGAGGTGGTGGGAGTTGTAAGTTATTTTAATTCTTTAATATTTATATTCTTTATGATTTAAATTTATATTAGTTCTGAAGATGAAGTGGATGTGCTTTTACATGGAACTCCTGACCAAAAACGAAAACTCATCAGAGAATGTCTTACTGGAGAAAGTGAATCTAGTGAAGATGAATTTGAAAAAGAAATGGAAGCTGAATTAAATTCCACCATAAAAACAATGGAGGTCAAATTATCCTCCCTGGAAACAGGTAAACTTTTAGTTAGATTTCAATAAAGATATTTTTCCAAGCTCCGTATGGGCAAGAACCTTGTTTGTGCTCTTTTGTGTCCCCAGAACCTTCAGTAGGTACTCAGTAAGTAAGTAAATAAATACTATATATATATATATAAATGGATAAGCTGAACTTTTAAAAAATTCTTATTGATTTTTAAAAAATAATATATTTTTATTGATTTCAGAGAGAAAGGGAGAGGGAGAGCGATAGAAACATCAATGATTAGAGAAAATCATTGATTGGCTGCCTCCTGCACACCCTTTACTGGGGATCAAGCCTGCAACTTGGGCATGTGCCCTTGACTGGAATTGAACCTGGGACCCTTCAGTCTGCAGGCTGATGCTCTATCCACTGAGGCAAACCAGCTAGGGCTTGATATATATATTTTTAAGAGAGTGAGGAAGGGAGAGAGAGCGGGGGGGGGGGGGGGGGGAGGGGAGAGAGAGAGAGAGAGAGAGAGAGAGAGAGAGAGAGAGAGAGAGAGAGAGAGAGAGGGGGAAACATTGATTGGCTGCCTCCTGCATGCCCCCTACCCGGGATTGAGTCCAAAACCATGCATACACCCTGACTGGGAATCTAACCAGCAACCTCTTGGTGCCTGGGATGATGCCCAGCCTGCTGAGCTACATGGACCATGGCAACTCAGTAAATATTTATTGAGTGAATGAATAAAGTGTTTGGCAACCTGAGCATAGTTTTCTTTGATGACTAGGGAAGAAGTTTTCTGTGTTATCGGACAGAGATTATTTAATACTGTTTATTTGCATGATTTCTTTTTGTAATTTTTACCCTGGGAGAAAAAAAATAAGCAGGTTTATAGAAGCATATTTAGGGTTATATAGCACTGATATGGCAGGTTGAATGATGTGTCAGCACAAATTCCTATCTTATTAAGTAACTAGAGGCCCGGTGCACGAAATTTATGCACTCGGATGCGGGGGGGGGGGGCGCCGGTGTCCCTCAGCCCAGACTGCACCCTCTTGCAGTCTGGGAGCCCTCAGGGGATGCCCTCATAGGGAGCGGGCCTAAGCCATCAGTTGGACATCCTTAGCGCTGCTGCAGAGGCGGGAGAGGCTCCCACCACCACTACTGTGCTAGCCAGCCATGAGTCTGGCTTCTGGCTGAGCGGCACTCCCCCTGTGGGAGCACATTGACCACCAGGGGACAGCTTCTGCATTGAGCATCTGCCCCCTGGTGGTCAGTGTGTGTCATAGTGACTGGTTGTTCTGCTGTTTGATTTGCATATTAGCCTTTTATTATATAGGATGAAACACTTTGTTTTCATATGTAAACTGTATCTGATTCAAACACTGATTTGTGATAGTAGGACTCCTCAGCATTGGTTTCCATGTTGATAAGCTATGTATTAGTTGTTAAGAAAGTGTATATGATAATAATAAAAGCAAAAGCAGATTTTAAGAGGAAGAATTAGGATGCAGGCATATGATGACATAAGTATAGGTAATGTCATAGCACTAGGCACAAATGAGTCCTTGAGTCATTCCTCTGCCTCTTTGTAGAGCTCTTACTCTCCCCTGAAGTTCCTTTAAAACAAGATGTTTTTTCCCTGTTCTCCACAGTATATTGCATGGCTGAAAGGTAGAGATATGTATGCTGGCAACCTGAAAATAGGCTATTTAATTAGATTTGTGGGAAGGGAGAGAAAAAAATAATCCCATGATCTGGAACATTTAATCAGGAGGGGCAGCTCTCTGTAATGCATGGGGCACCAATCTAGTAAGTCATTGATATGAAAATATTTTTCCATCCAAATGAGATTGGGAATGAGTTGATATTACTTTGAAGTGATGGGAGAATATATGGAGATTTTTTCTTGTCAATTATGTAAGATTTAGTCTGTAAACTTCCCTTATGGTTTGAACAGGGTCTTCTTCAGGAAATGGGAGAGTTGGAACAGCTTCCACAAAGTACTATGATGATATATATTTTGATTCTGATTCTGAGGATGAAGACAAAACAGGTAAGTAAAATGTTTACCAGGTTTAGCAGTTATATTTTATGAAGAAAAGTTTATCTAGGAATTATTTTGTATTAGGATTTCCCTGTGTTTGATTTTTTTCAAAGAAATCACAGGCTGCTGATGTGAAAACAAAAGCAGGATCGATGAATAAAGAACAGATGTGGTACAAATATTGAACTGTAATGTTGTACACCTTGAAATATATATAACCTTGTATACCAATTTTACCACAAGAAAAAAAACAAAACAGATGGGAATGCATGCATATGAGGACCAACACTGGCACTGCATAGGCACAGCTCGGGAAAGGGAGAGTATGTTTCAACTCTGGGCTCTTGCCCCCCTGCCCCTTCTTTCACGTTCCCTAGCACAGCAACATTTGTTTTCACACTTGCAAATAGTTTCTATATTTTTTTTACCTCACTTGCAGAATTCTCCCTAACTCGATTTTTAATTAATTAATTAATTAATTTATTTTTTAAAAAATTTCTTTATTGATTAAGGTATCACATATTTGTCCTCATCCCCCCATTCCCATCCCACACCCCTCCCCACACATGCCCTCACACCCCTGTTGTCCTTAACCGCTGGTTAGGCTCGTATGCTTGCACACAAGTCCTTTGGTTGATCTCTCCCCTTTACCCCCACCCTCCCCTACCCTCTCTCTGAGGCCCGACAGTCTGATCCAGGCCTCCTTGTTTCTGGGTCTGTTCTTGTTCATCTGTCTATGTTGTTCATTATTTCCCCTAAATGAGTGAGATCATGTGCTATTAGAAATACACTTATAAGAACCAAAAATGAGGCAAGCAATAATGGTTATGGTGACAGGCAAATGAATCAGTCTGTAGTGAGTTTCTTTCTGGGCCAACAGTTCTTTTGAGACCCAATTTCAATGTCCAATAGTTCCTTATGTATACATGTCAGCACTGACATTACAGTTCTGGATGGTGGACAAATGGTGGTAATGCAGGTCCTACTCTCTCTGGTTTGGTCCTGGGCAACCTGCAGTGATGCACAGCTGCTACCTGCTAGTATGGGAAGGCCATGTCAGCGTCTTCCATCTCTGGACTGCTTCTCTTCTGTCTTCATGGCTGGAGTAGTCTTGTAGATTCCTCTCTGTTGCTGGAATCCACATGGTCTCGGAGTTGTTTTCTAAAAATATACAAACATATTCTTGACCAAAAGTTAATAAAGGAATATTTTCTATAAATTTGACTTGGGATCCTATTTCATATTTTGCCCAAATAATTTTCCTCTGGCTTGTTTTGACACCTTGTGTGTTTTTCATGGGTGTCTTGCTTTTAGCCTTACAATTAATTTTCTAAAGTATTAATTTTCTAGATGAAATTTACTTACAGGATATTTTTCCTTACATGATATTCTTCGACTATCCCCTCCTTTTTTTTTTTTTTTGTTTGTTTATTTATTTATTTATTTATTTTTAAAATATATTTTATTGATTTCTTACAGAGAGGAAGAGAGAGGGATAGAGAGTTAGAAACATCGATGAGAGAGAAACATCGATCAGCTGCCTCTTGCACAACCCCCACTGGGGATGAGCCCGCAACCAAGGTACATGCCCTTGACCGGAATTGAACCTGGGACCTTTCAGTCCGCAGGCCGACGCTCTATCCACTGAGCCAAACCGGTTTCGGCTATCCCCTCCTTTTTTGATTTAAATGTTAGGAGGCCTTTGAAAATTTTATAATGTAGTCTTGATGGCTTTTAAATTTTAATTTTTTGCACTATAGTATTACTGTT
The DNA here is from genome assembly GCA_025583905.1 of Ia io. Classification (NCBI taxonomy): domain Eukaryota; kingdom Metazoa; phylum Chordata; class Mammalia; order Chiroptera; family Vespertilionidae; genus Ia; species Ia io. Next base: position 90,045,079 of record JAJQQW010000008.1, on the reverse strand, counting down.
TTAGGTTCATTACATGGTGCACAATTTTATCATGAGATGAAGTACCAATAAAAATTTTAGTTAACACTTTAGGAACACCTTTTTGTCCAGTACAATTAATTTTTCTAGAATATTCGCTTGTTTCAACTAGCCAATTTAATTTTGCCTGAAAACTTGACTACTATTTTACTGTCAAATTTATTACTCTAACAACAATCTTATTTTACCCTGTAAATATTAGTGGAAGGGATTATTTGCCTTCTTGAGTAGGTCCTGAGCATTCCTGGTGGTAGGCTGGATTTAGATATCGTAAACCCACTTCCCCACACCACGGGTACAAGACAACTCAAACAATTCTTGTTGGAGTGAGAGGGCAGCTGCTGTCGGCCAAGTCTCTGTCGGTCACCTGGGTCCTGATCTGAGCTGGGCATGGGAAGCACGAAGCAGCCATGGGGGCAGGAGTCCTCCCTCAGAAGGGGCTAGGGTTCAGGCCCCTGCAATCCTAACTTGATTTTTTAAAAAAATATAATTTTATTGCTTTCAGAGAAGAAGGGAGAAGGAGAGAGAGAAACATCAATGATGAAAGAGAATCATTGATTGGCTGCCTCCTGCACACCCCACACTGGGGATCAAGCCCACAACCAGGGCCTGTGCCCTTGACCAGAACCTTTCAGTCCGCAGGCCAACGCTCTATCCACTGAGCCAAACCAGCTAGGGCTTGTTATTTTTAAAAAATCAGCCTCTATTTTTTGGAATTGGTTTTGTATGAAATTTGAGTGAAGATGAACATATTGACAAGACCCAAAACTAATTTACTATATCAGTAATTACACTGGAATACACAAATAATAAATTTATTTGGTAAAGAAATAATTTTATATATTAACCCTTTGCACTCGCTTGCTTTTTTCTCAATTCCTTTATTCTACTTGGGATTTAATATTTTAAATACCCCAGTTTTACAAAGCGTGGCAGTAGAATAAAAAACGAGTTTCTTTTCATACAAACATTTATTTGGATTTTTTTATATTTCAAATTATTGATACATTCAATACAATTTGACATACGAGCTGCTACCGATCTAACCGTGTCGAGTCACACTCGACATCCGAGTGTAAAAGGTTAAATATTGATGGCTCAAGTACATTTTAAAAGTCTAGTTATGTAGATGACCATATTTTTTTCCATTCACTTGAAATTTTTTTTTATTATTTCAGTAGCATTTTATATATGGGAACTTGTAGAGAATTTAGATGTCAAAATATTTTCTATTCTTGCCTTGCTTTGAGTAGCCTTTTTGGACTCAGAATTTTCATTATTTAAATACCAGTTTGAGATACCAGTTTTCAGTGAAAAAACAGTTTTGCCTTCTCTGTCATCTTCTTTTTAACGCCTTGTTAATTGGGCAAGAACTGTACTTGGAGGAATAGTTAAAAATTTTTAAAAGGAAAATCTAAATAGAAAAAAATATGTAGCTTAGGAAATGGGATTCTTCATTCTGTATTAAAAAGTTATGAACTTTAACCCTGGCCAGTTTTGCTCGTGGTGTCAGCCTGAGGACTGAAAGGTCTTGGGTTCGATTCCCGGTCAAGGGCAATACCTCTGTTGCAGGTTCCCCAGTCCCGGTAGGGGTGCATGCAAGAAGCTGTCAATTGATGTTTCTCTCACAAAGATGTTTCTCCCCTCCCCCCTTCCCCCTCCTCTCTCCTCCCCCTCCCCCTCTTCCCCTCCTTCCCTCCTCTCCTCCCCTTCCCTTCCCCTCTCCCTTTCCCTCTCCATTCCACTCTCTAGAAATCAATGGAAAAAATATCCTCAGGTGAGGATTAAAAAAAAGGTGTGAACTTTAGACATGATACTTAGCCATATCCTTAACATTTTTAAAATTAGCACAGGTGACCAAGAGAAAAGAAGAAACGACACAGGATTCTAACCAATGATGAGTTACTATATGATCCTGAAAAAGATAACAGAGATCAGGCCTGGGTTGATGCACGGAGAAGAGGGTAAGAACTGAAATTTAATATTTAGAATCTTCAGAGAACATGATTAAAAGATAATCTCACTACATTCACATTTTGAATGTATGTGTATGCTTATATAGATGTACATGAAGAAGTTTGAGAACAAACTGCTGAATACTTGATTTTGAAAATAAAGCATATTTCAGTCAGTTGATTTTTAAAAAAACTTTTGAATTCAAACTGTTGTAGTCAGTCTCTCCACTCAAGAACCAGAAATGGCCCTGGCTGGCTTGGCTCGGTGGATAGAGCATCGGCCTGCGGACTGAAGGGTTGCACGCAGGTTTGATTCTGGTCAGGGGCGTATGCCTGGGTTGCGGGCTCGATCCCCAGTGGGAGGCGTGCAGGAGGCAGCTGATCAGTGATTCTCTCTCATCATTGATGTTTCTATCTCTCTCTCCCTCTCCCTTCTTCTCAAATCAATAAAATATATATGTGCGCATATATATATATACACACACACACACATATATACATACATATATATATATATATATATATATATATGAACCAAAAATGAATTAAAAAAAATAGACACAATTTAAATCTATTGGAAATTAAGCGTTTATGTGGATGAAGAGTGGATGTTATGTTTGCATCTGAACTGTTTTAACTGTTTATAATTGGATTTTTAATAATTAAAGTAAAATTCACATAACATAAAACTAACCATTTAAAAATACACTGACATTTAATATATTCACACTAAAGTGACATTGAGTATATTCACACTTCTATTTAATTTCCAACCATTTTCATCATTTCAGGAGGAAACTTCATATTCAAATTTGATTTTATAAAGGCTGATACGTCATAAAATAAAAACTAGGTAACTTGCCACTATTACACAGTGCTTCCTTAACCTGGCTGTGCTTCAGAGTTGCCTAGGGAGAATGGAATGCAAACCCTTGAGTTGTAGTCTAGGAAGTTTTGATTCTGGTAAGGTGGGGTCCAGGAATTTATATTTTTCAAATCCAGATATATTTTGATGTAGTGTGGGTCTTTATTCATTTTTTAATATTAAAGTTAATACAATGTATATGTTAATTTCAAAGCAATATAAAAGGATACAGTAAAAACTAAGTCCTTAAGCCAGACTCTAGTTGTCCCAGACTCCCTTTCCAGAGAAACCACAATGACCAGTTTCTTGCATATTCTTTCAGAGATAGCCTAGCCTATATAATAAAACCCTAATATGCAAATCGACTGAACGGCAGAACAACCGGTTGCTATGATGTGCACTGACCACCAGGGGGCAGATGCTCAACGCAGGAGCTGCCCCCAACCTGGGGCAGCTCCTGCGTTGAGTATTTGCCCCCGCCAGAGAGGGAGGAGACCAGCAGGGGGGGGGGTGGGGCTGGCAAGCGGGCAGCGCCCAGCCACCAGCCAAGGCAGGTGCCAGCCAGGGGGGGGTGGGGAGGGGTGTCCCGGTTCGCCCTGCCTGCTGGTCGCCCCACAGATTGCCCTGATCGCCTGCTAGGCCTAGGGACCTACCCTATATATTGCGAACAGTCTCTTAGATTTAAAAATTAAAACCTGGTAAGGCTATTGCACATTTTGTGGTCAGCCCTGATTCTGACACTTTTAACTGTGACAAAGCCAATTACTTAACTTCTCTCTGCTTCAGTTTTTCCACCCATAAGATGGGGAAAATGGTACAACTGCCTCAGAAGGATCATGTTATGTACTACCTTTTATAATCAGGGCAAAAAAATGTAGCTGCCCATACAACAGCAAGATGCCTTGCACCTGTATGAAAAGTATGGTCACTGGTGCATACAGCGTCCCAGATTGCAAGAGGGATATTCGACTGCCAGTTTAGGCCTGATCCCTGGCAGTTGAACATCCTCTGAGGGCACAGGCCAGGCTGAGGGATGCCCCCGCACACACACACATATTTTGTGTAACCGGCCTCTAGTAGATTAAGTAAGTTAATATACTGGAAGTCCTTAGAACATTGCCTAACTCAAATCAAATGCCATATAAATATTTGCTTTAAATAGTGAAAGAGGAGGTGGTGGTACTGGTAGTGGAGTGATAGTAGGTGAGCATTTATCCACTTCAATCTTTTTTTTAAAAATATATTTTTATTGATTTTAGAGAGGAAGGGAGAGGGAGAGAGATAGAAACATCAATGATGAGAGAGAATCATTGATTGGCTGCCTCCTGCACGCCCCCTACTGGGGATCGAGCCCGCAACCCAGGCATGTGCCCTTGGCCAGAATCGAACCTGGGACCCCTCAGTCCGCAGGCTGACGCTCTATCCACTGAGCCAAACCAGCTAGGGCCACTTCCATCTTTTTTAGTGGCTAAATGTTATTATAACTGTAAGATAGTACTTTGAACATTCCCTTACAAAAGGTATGTGCCCTTGACCGAATGGAACCAGGGACCCTTCAGTCCATAGCCTATGCTCTATCCACTGAGCCAAACCAGCTAGGGCTCAGAATAATTTCTTTAAAAATTTAAATTCTTTATTGTTGAAAGTATTACATATGTCTCCTTTTTTCCCTCATTTTCCTCTCCCTGGCTGCTCCCATCCCCCAGCACATGCCCTCACCCCCTACTGTCTGTGTTCATTATTTATGTTTATATGTATGCATACAAGTCCTTTGATTGATCTTTTACCCCCCCCCACCCCCGCCCCCTGCCCCGCCTTTCCTCTGAGGTTTGACGGTGTGTTCAATGTTTCTGTGTCTCTGGATCAATTTTTGTTCATCAGTTTACATTGTTCATTATAGTCCACAAATAAGTGAGATCATATGATACTTATCCTTCTCTGACTGGCTTATTTCACTTAGCATAATGCTCTCCAGGTCCATCCATGCTGTTGCGAATGGTAAGAGTTCTTTTTTTACAGCACCATAGTATTCTATTGTGTAGATGTACCATAGTTTTTTAATCCACTCATCTGATGGGCACTTAGGCTGTTTCCAAACCTCAAATATTGTAAATTGTGATGCTATGAACAGAGGGGTGGATAAATTCTTTCTGATTGGTGTTTCTAAGTTCTTGGGATATATTCCTAGAAGTGTGATTACTGGGTCAAGTGGGAGTTCCATTTTTAATTTTTTGAGGGACGTCCGTACTGTTCTCCACAGTGGCTGCACCAGTCTGCATTCCCACCAGCAGTGCACGAAGGTTCCTTTTTCTCTATATCCTCGCCAGCACTTGTCATTTGTTGATTTGTTGATGATAGTCATTCTGACAGGTGTGAGATGGTACCTCATTGTCGTTTTGATTTGCATCTCTTGCATGATTAGTGACTTTGAGCATTATTTCATATGTCTCTTGGCTGTCTGTATGTCCACTTTCGAGAAGTGTCTATTTAGGTGCTTTGCCCATTTTTTATTGGATTGTTTATCTTCCTTTTGTTAAGTTGCATGAGTTCCCTGTAAATGTTGGAGATTAAACCCTTATCAGATGTCACATTGGCAAATATGTTCTCCCATGCAGTGGGCTTTCTTGTTACTTTGTTGATGGTTTCTTTTGCTGTGCAGAAGCGTTATATTTTGATGTAGTTCCATTTGTTTATTTTCTCCTTAGTTTCCATTGCTATGAGATATGTAGTATTGGAAGTGCTAGCCATAGCGATAAGACAAGAAGAAGAACTAAAAGGCATCTAAATTGGAAAAGAAGTAAAACTGTCATTATTCACAGATGACATGATATTGTACATAAAAACCCTAAAGACTCTATCAAAAAACTATTAGATTTAATAAATGAATTTGGCAATGTAGCAGGATAGAAAATCAACACCCAGAAATCTATGACATTTTTATATACCAGTAATGAACTCACAGAAAGAGAAACTAAAAAAAAAAATAAAAAAATCCCATTTACCATTGCAACAAAAAAAATTAAGATATCTAGGAATAAACTTAACTAAGGAGGTAAAAGATCTGTACTTAGAAAACTACAGGACATTGAGAAAAGAGATAGAGGAAGATATAAACAAATGGAAGAATATACTGTGTTCATGAATTGGTAGAATCAACATCATTAAAATGTCCATACTGCCCAAAGCAATCTGTAGATTCAGTGCAATCCCCATTAACATACCAATGGCATATTTCACAGACCTAGAACAAACTCTCCAAAAATGTATATGGAATAAAAAAACCACAAAAAAAACACACACCCTAATAGCCGCAGCAATCCTGAGAAAGAAGAACAAAGTTGGAGGGATCACAATACCAGATATCAAGCTATATTACAAAGCAACTGTTTCAAAACTGCATGGTACTGGCCTAAGAACAGACATATAGACCAATGGAACAGAACAGAGAACCCAGAAATAAACCCAAGCCATTATGTTCAATTAATATTTTGCAAAGGAGGCATGAACATACAATAGAGTCAAGACAGTCTCTTCAGTAAATGGTGATGGGAAAATTAGACGTGTGTGTGTGTGTGTGTGTGTGTGTGTGTGAGAAACTAGACCACCAAATTTTTCAGCTCCTTAATAATCTTATGGAACCACCATTGTATATGTGTTCTGTCATTGACCATATATATGAAACTAGACCAACAAATTACACCATACACAAAAATAAAATGGATAAAAGACTTAAATAAAGATGGGAAACCATATAAATCTTAGAAAAATTCATAGGCAGCAAAATATCAGGAAAAAACTTATTTTTACATTTCCATGGAAATCAGTGATACCGACCCAGATATTTGGTTAAGAAGTAAGCAAAGGAAAGAAGAGAAGCATGTACCAAGATGCAAGAAGATGTTTTTCTGTACAATCTGGTATTTATTAGTACTTTGGTCAGAGACATCCAAAGTTCACTATACTGGAGGGATTCTGGAATCCCAGGCTGTTTCTGAGACTATAGGCTGAATGGCCTCAGCTTGTCATACTGGATGAGGTTTACCCAAACAACAGACCTAAAGTGCATCAGCAAAGATGCTAAGAACCCTTTTCTTCTAGCGGGGGCCTGTGGGTGAGATACTGATATAGACTGTGGAAAGAACAGTCAGACATTTCCTCCTCATCAGGAAAACTACAGTTCCATGATTTGCTCTATGGTATAGGTATCAGGGAACTAAGCAGGAACTGAGGGCTCCAGCCTCTCCAACTGAGGATCTTGCCTTTGAACATCACTTGTGGGACCCTTGGTGATGATAGAGTCCCATGCCAAATTGGAAGGGCCTACAGGCTGAGGTGGAAGGGAGCTATGGGAATAATAAGGACTGGTTGATGTTGCGGGTGAGGTGGGTACATTCTTGGCTGGAAGAATCTGATTTGGTTGTTTTAGTGATAGCTGCTGCTGCTGCCTCTGCTTCCTTGATTTGACTCTGGTTCCTTTACCAAGTCTTTATTGTTGACTCCAGTGGGTAGAGTTCCAAGGCAAGTTTCTTCTGGAGATTTTTATTTGGAAACCTGTTGCAGTTAAATTGAACCTCCATGTTGCATACACATGAATGAGGCATGTTTTCGGGGACCAGCTGGATGCTACCAAGAGACATGATAAACATGAAACAAATGAACAAACAAGACAAAAACCCACAGACACAGACAACAGTGTAGTGGTTACCAGCGGGGCGGGGGTAGTAAAGGTGGTCAAATATATTGTTAAAGAAGATTGACTTTGGGTGGTGGATACACAATGCAATATACAGTTGACGTATCATGGAATTGTACATTTGAAACCTATATAATCTTATTAACCAACTAGAGGCCCGATGCACAAAATTCGTGCAAGAGTAGGCCTTCCTTCCCCTGGCTGCCAGCACCAGCTTTCTTCTGGCACCCGGGACCTGGGCTTCCCTCTGGCCACCAGCACCTGGGTCCCGGGACCCGGGACCCGGGACCCAGGCTTCCCTCGCAGCCCCCAGCTTCATCCAGTCTAATTAACATATTATGCTTTTATTATTATAGATGACACCCCAATAAATTTGATGAAAAAAGTAAAAAAAAAAAAAAAAAAAAAAGAAAGAAACTTGGTAAACATAAATTGTATAAAGCTGCAGCCAGCATAAGGCACATTTGTTTTATAGCATATTTTTTATTTTTGTAAGTAGAAAGAGTCCACTCAAAATAATGATAAAAGTATATATAGTAAATATATAGCCCAGTAACATAGTTATTTATTATCATCAAGTGTTATGTACTGTACATAATTGTATGCACTATACTTTTATACTACTGGCAATGTGGTGGGTTTGTTTACACCAGCATAACCACAAACACTTAAGAACTTGTTGCTGAGTAATACGTTGCACTACGATGTAACCATGGCTATGATGTCACTAGGTGATAGGAATTTTTCAGCTCCTTAATAATCTTATGGAACCACCATTGTATATGTGTTCTGTCATTGACCAAAATGTTATGTGTTGCATGATTGTATATTGTAGGAAGCCTCTCTAATTGGAATTTGCCTCATGTTTTTCTCATGATTAGACAGGGATTATATAGGTTTTTGGGAGAAGTTCAAAGAGGCAAAGTAGCATTTTTATCACATATCAAGGGCACATACTGTCATCATGATTTATTACTAATAATGTTGACTTTAATCATCTTGGTTGGGTAGTGTTTCTCAGGTTTTGCTCTACTATAAAGGTACCCTTTCCCCCCTCTTTACATACTGTGGTTTTTGGAAGGAAGTCACTATATGCAGCCCAGACTTGAGTAGGGAGTATGAGGGGAGAGTATCTTCATAAGTTATTTGTAATTTTTCTGTATGGGAGATTTGTCTATTCTTCCTAGTTTATGTATTCAACTAGAGGCCCAGTGCACGAAATTCGTGCACGGGGGTGGGGTGGTGTCCTTCAGCCCAGCCTGCACCCTCTCCAAGCTGGGACCCCTCGAGGGATGTCCGCCTGCCCGTTTAAACAGGCGGTCGGACATCCCTCTCACAATCCAGGACTGCTGGCTCCCAACAGCCCTCCCCTGCTGGCCTGGTCCCCCCCCAACTGCCCTCCCCTGCAGGCCTGGGTCCCCCCCAACTGTCCTCCCCTGCAGGGCTTGTCCGCCCCCAACTGCCCTCCCCTGCTGGCCTGGCTCCCCCCAACTGCTCTCCCCTGCAGGCCTGGCCCCCCCCAACTGCCCTCCCCTGCAGGCCTGGTCCCCCCCAACTGCCCTCCCCTGCAGGCCTGGTCCCCCCAACTGCCCTCCCACAGGCCTGGTGCCCCTCAACTGCCCTCCCCTGCAGGCCTGTCCCCCCCCCAACTGCCCTCCACTGCAGGCCTGGTCCCCCCGCAACTGCCCTCCCCTGCAGGCCTGGTCCCCCCCAACTGCCCTCCCCTGCCGACCTGGTCCCCCCTAACTGCCCTCCCTGCTTGCCTGATCGCCCTCAACTGCTCTCCCCTGCAGGCGTGGTCCCCCCAACTCCCCTCCCCTGCAGGCCTAGGTCCCCCCCAACTGCCCTCCTTTGCTGACCTGTTCTCCCCCAACTGCCCTCCTCTGCCGGCCTGGTCACCCCTAACTGCCCACAACTGCCCTCCCCTGCCAGCCATCTTGTGGTGGCCATCTTGTGTCCACATGGGGGTGGCCATCTTGTGTCTTGGTGTGACGGTCAATTTGCATATTACTCTTTTATTAGATAGGATCATTTACATCAGCATGGACTCAGGAGAATTTATACTTTGGGTTAAAACCTAATACTTCTTTGTTTATTTATTTATTTTTATCTAATTGCTTTAGCTTTGGCCATTGGGAGTGCTTTCAGTTGGCTCCTGTGCCCCTTTGACATACCTACTGCATTGCGTTTTTCTTTTTTAAATATATTTTTATTGATTTCAGAGAGGCAGGGAGAGGGAGAGAGGGGTAGAAACATCAGTGATGAGAGAGACTCATTGATCTGCTGCCTCCTGCACGCCCCACACTAGGGATCGAGCCCAAAACCCAGGCATATGCCCTGACTAGGAATCAAACTACGATCTTCTGGTTCATAGGTTGACTCTCAACCACTGAGCCAAGCCAGCTGGGCAGGTTTTTCTTTTTCTTCTTCTTAGTACTTCCTTACTTTCTGGCACTACAAGATGCTCCAGGTTCGTATTGTATGCCCCATTCCTAGAATTAACCAATTTTCTGAGGATTACTGATTACTTTTATTGGAGAGTAGCATTAGAAATCAAGTTCTGGTTTTAATATGTCTTCCCCCTACTTTCTTTTTCTGTTCAAGATACCATGGTTTTGGAATACAGAGGCCACGCCAACAACAACAGCCTGTTCCAAATAGTGATGCTGTTTTGAATTGCCCTGCCTGTATGACCACACTGTGTCTTGATTGTCAAAGGTAACAGATAAAGGCTAACAATATACACATACACACAAAACAATAAAAACAAAACGGTGGGTCTTTTTTAAAATCTGAAGTAGACTTTTGAGGTAGTCAGGAATTCTGATAAGGTTCTGTTCTCATATATCCTTGGTGCTACATGGTTATCTTTATATAAATAATTTTGTTTATACACAGTTCTGTCACAAGTAGTGTAAAGTGAAGCACTTGCTAGTACTGACGAGGATTCAGTGAAACTGTGTATATGTTGTGAAATTATATAATCTCTCCAATACATTCTTTTTTTTATTGTGATAAAATACATGTAACATAAAGTTTACTATTTTTTTTTTTAAATATATATTTTATTGATTTTTTACAGAGAGAAAGGGAGAGGGATAGAGAGTTAGAAACATCGATGAGAAAGAAACATCGATCAGCTGCCTCCTGCACACTCCCCACTGGGGATGTGCCCGCAACTAAGGTACATGCCCTTGACCGGAATCGAACCTGGGACCCTTGAGTCCGCAGGCCGACGCTCTATCCACTGAGCCAAACCGGTTAGGGCTAAAGTTTACTATTTTAACCATTAAAAAAAATTTGCTGTTGAAGAGTACTTCATTGGAATATTTATTGTCAACTAGACCATTTAAAAAAAATTAAAAAATTTTCACAGTTTTATTTACTTATGAGATACAACTGGCATTATATAAGTTTAATGTGTATAACATGATGATTTGATATACAAGTATATTGTTAAATGATTATCACAATAAGGTTAGTTAACACATCCATCACTTTTGTTTTTCTTTGTGGTGAGAACTTTCAAGATCTACTGTCTTAGCTACTCTCAAGTATGTAGTACATTATTGTTGACTATAGTCCTCATACTGTGCATTACATCCCCAGAACTGTTCATCTTATAACTGGAAATTTGTACCCTTTGACATTTTCACCTCTCCACCCTTCCCCATCAACCATCAATTTGCTCTCTTTCTATGAATGCAGTTTTTTTAGATTCTACATATAAGTGAGATCATACAGTACTCATCTTTCTCTGTCTGACTTATTTCACTTAGCATAATGCCCTCAAGGGTCCTCTGTGTTGTCACAAGTGGCAGGGTTTCCTTTTTTTAATGGCTGAATAATATTCCATTGTGTGTATTTACCAGTTTTTCTTTATCATTCATCTGTTGGTGGGCACTTCGGTTGTTTCCATGTCTTGACTACTGTAATTAATGCTGCAGTAGGTTTTTGGTAGGAAGACCACAGAGGTGAAGTGTCATTTTCATCATATTATTATATCAAGGGCACAATTTATCAACATGATTTATGACTGTTAATGTTGACATGATCACCTACCTGGCTGTGGAGGGGGTACAGATATTTCTTTGAGATAGCGATTTTATTTTCTTTAGATATATATACCCAGAAGGGGGATTGCTGATCATATGGTAGTTCTATTTTTAATTTTTTGAGGAGTTCCATACTGTTTTCCATAGAGGCTGTACCAGTTCACATTCCCACCAACAGTGCAAGGGTTCACTTTTGTTCTCTCTTGCCTTTTTGATAATAGCCATTTTAACAGGTGTATCTCATTGTAGTTTTTTAAAATATATATTTTAAAATGAGATTTATTCTTTTTTTAAATATTTTTTATTTATTTGTTATAATTTTAAAAAAAGGATGTGTGTGTATATTTTAAACATTTTTATTACTTATTAATTTATTTTTTAAAATCCGTATCCAAGTATATATTTCCATTGACTTTTAGGGAGAGTGTAAGAGAGAGGGAAAGACAGAGAGAAACATCCATATGAGAGAAGCACTCACCTCGACCAGGGCTCAGGGAGGAGCCTGCAATCCAAGTACATGCCCTTGACCAGAATCGAACACAAGACCCTTTGGTCCGCAGGCTGATGCTCTATCCACTGAGCCAAACCATCTAGGGCTTTATTTATGTTTTAATCCTCACCCAAAGATATTTTTCTTTTAAAAAAATATTTTTTTATTTTTTAAAAATATGTTTTTATTGATTTTTTACAGAGAGGAAGGGCGAGGTATAGAGAGTTAGAAACATTGATGAGAGAGAATCATTGATCGGCTGCCTCCTGCACACCACACACCTCTACTGGGCTTGAGCCCACAACCTGGGCACATGCCCTTGACCGGAATCGAACCTGGGTCCCTTCAGTCTGCAGGCCGACGCTCTTTCTACTGAGCCAAACCAGCTAGGGCATGGATATTTTTCTATTGATTTTTAGAGAGAGTGGAAGAGAGAGGGAGAGACAGAGCGAAACATCTATGTGAGAGAGACACATTGATTGATTACCTCCCGCACATGCCCCAACCAGGGCTGGGGAGGAGCCTGCAACTGAGGTACATGCCCTTGACTGGAATTCGAACCTGAGACCCTTCAGTCCATAGGCCAATGCTCTATCCACTGAGCCAAATCAACAAGGGCGTTAAATATATTTTTATTGATTTCAGAGAGGAAGGGGAAGAGGAAGAGAGAAATAGAAACACCAATGATGAGAGAGAATCATTAATCAGCTGCCGCCTGCATGCCCCCTACTGGCGTTCCAGCTCGCAACCCAGGCATGTGCCCTTGACCAGAATTGAACCCAGGACCCTTTAGTCCGCAGGCTGACGCTCTATCCACTGAGCCAAAACAGTTAGGGCTCTGGGCTCTCACTTGATTCTGTTCTGTTGATCTGTGGGTCTATTTTTATGCCATTCCCATACTGTTTATGCCATTCCTATACTCTAGCTTTGTATTATAGTGTGAAATCAGGAAGTGTGATGCTTCCAGCTTTGCTCTTTTTAAAAACAATATTTTTATTGATTTCAGGGAGGAACCCGGAACCTTTCAGTCTGCAGGCTCTATCCACTGAGCCAAACCAGCTAGGGCCAGCTTTATTCTTCTTTTTCAAGATGACTTTGACTATTCAGAGTCTTCCGTGGTTCCATATAAATTTTAGGATGGTTTTTTCTATTACTGTGAAAAATACCATTGGAATTTTGATAGGGATTGCATTGAATATATAGATGGCTTTGGGTAGTATGGATATTTTAACAATATTAATTCTTTCAGTCTCTGAACACAGGATATCTTTCAATTTATTTGTGTGTATTTTTTCAATTTCTTTCATCAATGTCTTACCGTTTTCAGTGTATAGATCTTTCACCTCCTTGGTTAAATTTATTCCTAAGTATTTTATTATTTTTGATGCTACTATTGTGAATAGGATTGTTTTCTTAATTTCTTTTTCAGATAGTTGTTAGTATATAGAAACACAACAGAGTTTTGTATATTAATTTTGTATCCTGCAACTTGACTGAATTTGTTTATTCTAATGTTTTTTTTTATGGAGTCTTTAGGGTTTTATATATATAAGATTATGTCATCTGCAAACAGAGACAATTTTACTTCTTCCTTTCTTTTTTAAATTTTTTTTTATTTTTTATTGTTTAAAGTATTACATATAGTAGTACATATATCTCCTTTTTTTCCCCCCATTGACCTTCCCCCTGCTACTTCTTCTTTTCTTACTTGGATGCCTTTTATTTCTTTTTCTTGCCTGACTGCTCTGGCCTGGACTTTCACTATTATGTCGGTTAGGAGTGGTGACAGTGGACACTCTTATCTTGTTTCCCATTTTAAGTGTACAATTCAGTGACATTAACTACAATCACAATATTGTGCAGCCATCACCACTATCCATTTCCAGAAGTTTTTCGTCATTACAAACAGAAACTGTATCCATTAAACAATAATTCCCCATTCTTCACCCACACTGCCCCAGCCTCTGATAATCTCTGTTATACTTTCCTTTTGGGATTCTTCATTGCTGGTGTGTAGAAATGCAGCAGACTTTTGCATGTTGATTTTGTACCCTACAACACTGCTTACTTAGTTTCTTGTACTTTTTCTGTGTAATCTAGAGTTTTCTCCATATAAGATCATTTCATCTGTGAACAAAGATAACTTTACATCTTCCTTTGTATACCTTTTATTTACTTTTCATACCAAATTGCTCTGATTAGAATTTTAATACTATGTTGAATAGAAGTGGTAAAAGCAGGGATTTTTGTCTTTTTCTGATCTTAGAAGAAAAGTTTTGAGTCTTTCATCAGTGAGTATGATGCTAGCTATGGATTTTTCATATGTGGTATTTATTTTATTGAGGAGATTTTCTTCTATTCCTAGCTTATTGGGTATTTTATTTATTTTTTTATAATCCTCACCCGAGGATATGTTTTCCACTGATTTTCAGACAGAGTGGAAGGGAGGGGAGAGAGCGAGCAACATTGATGTGAGAGAGACACATCGTTTGGTTGCCTCCTGCACATGCCCTGACCTGGTCAGAATCCATACCCAAGGTATGTGCCCTTGACCGAGAATTGAATCCTCGACCCTTTGTTCTACAGGTCAACGCTCTAACAACTGAGCCAAATTGAAAAGGGCTTATTGGGTGTTTTTTATCATGAAAGCATGTTGAATTTTATCAACTTTTTCTGCATCATTTGAGATGATCAAGTTTTGTCTCTTTCCCCGCCCCCTTCCTTCTGTTAATCCAAATATAGTCATCCCTTGGTGTTGGAGGGAGATTGATTCCAGGACACGCTCCCATCCCTTCCATCCATGGATGCTCAAGTCCCTTATACTATGAAATAGCACAGAACAGTGTATACATTTTGGCCCTCGGCATTGATGGATTTCCAACTGCAGGTTGAAAATACTGTTTTCTATCTGCAATTGGTTGAATCTGAGGATGCGACACTAGCAGACATGGAGGGTTGACTGTATACTCTCTACCTTTTCCTTTCCTTTTTTCCTCTATTGGTAGCCTTATAAATGCCTAGCTTAGTCTGTGTTCTGGATCAAGGTAACTGAAACTAAATGATGCCGGAGTGGTGGATTTGCTCTAGGAACTAACGAGGAACTAGATGCAAGTTATTCTTATTCACTACCTGGAAGTTTCTGATCTGCAACAATTAATTTATGTACTTTTCATGTGAACCCTTAAGCTTTTTGTATATAAATTGACACCTAGAATATGTTTATGAAATGAAGAAAAAGTAAAATGTCTTTGTACTTAAGTTGTTCTTTCAAATTAAACCATGTTACAGGGTTTCTATACTCAAAAGAAGTTGCTTTATAATCTAACAGAATTTTTCCTTGGTAAAAATTGTGTTCCACAGTAATACAGGATTCCAATACAGTGGAGTGTAAATGAAATTTTTATAATCTTACTTGGAGAAGCACCAGCTTGCACAGTCTAAGTTACCAATGGTGGTGATGATAGCGGAGGTTAACATTTGGAACTAATGAAGCCATAACTGGAGTTCACTGTTTTTAGCCAGATAGATATTTCTGTTACATGAGGTTTAAAGGGAAAAAAGTAAAGCAACTTATTAAGTGGGGAAAGAAGTAGGAAAATATTAAGTATTTGAGGGGAACAAAGGAAGCATTATCCTTTTTTTTTTTTTAATTCTCACCTGAGGATATGTTTATTGATTTTAGAGAGAGAGAGAGGGAGAGAAAGAGGCAGAAAGAGAAGCATCGATGTGAGAGAGACCCATTGATTGGTTGCTTCATGCACTTGTCCTGACCTGGGTTGGGATGGAACCTGCAACCCAAGTACATGCTGTTGGTGGTGTGCAGAATTGAACCCACGGCCCTTTAGTGCGTGGGCTGTCTCTCTAACTTAAGCAATATGAGCCAGGGCTCTTTAAGCTTTTAAAACTAGCTTTTACTGAAATGGTGACCAGAATGGCACCACTTGTAATGAGAGGATGGCAGAGTCTCAGGTCACAATAGAAACAGTCAAAGATTATTTAAATATTACCTTTCAAGTTTCCTACAACTTAGCTTCCTAAGTTTGAAGAGCAAATCAAATTTTTTTTCTGAGGTAAAAGTTACTTATGCACCATTATCTATTAACAAGTTTCTTCCTATTCTTAAAAAAGCTGTTAACATTTCTGTAAGTTTCCCATTTTGTTCTTATGTCTTTACTTTGGTTGGTATTTCAGTAATTTTTGGTGTCATATTTTATCTCAATGGATAACTATTAAAATAAAACATAAATATACATTCTCCATTTTATTTCCCTCTTAGGCATGAATCATACAAAACTCAGTATAGAGCAATGTTTGTGATGAATTGTTCTGTCAACAAAGAGGAGGTTCTAAGATATAAAACCCCAGAGAACAGGAAGAAAAAGCGAGGCCATAAGAAGATGCGGGCTAACCATGAAGATGCTGCAAAGCAGGCAGAGACAGAAGTGGAAGAACTCTACCACCCAGTCATGTGCACCGAATGTTCCACTGAGGTGGCAGTCTATGACAAGGATGAAGTCTTTCACTTTTTCAATGTTTTGGCAAGCCATTCCTAAATAGCTAAGTTTGCATTTAAGTGCCCAATAGTGTATAAGGCAAATATGACAGTTATTTTCCTCCTGCCTATTTATATTAAGTGACATTCTGAGTGGAAGCAGTGTTTTATTTTTGAAAGAGAATGGTTACCAACCTTCACCTTTCCCCCTTCATTAAAAAAAATTTCCCCCAGCTCTGTTGAGACTGATTATTCATTCCCTCTTTGATGGACCTTGGAAACTTGGGGCTTTTCATTTATTAAAGCTCTTTAGAATTAAAGTGTTCTGGAGTTGTAAGTAATCTGTTTTAGAGTTATTTTTTATTTTAGACATACCCTTGGTGTGGCTAAACTGGAAACTATTTCCTGACTTCTGTATGTATTGGTTTTGCTAAGAGTATCTTTATTTCTCTTCTACCCCACAGGGTGGAGTGACAGTATTTAGCAACTGTTACAATGACATGGAGTTAGTATTGCTGGCTGCTTTGAGGCATTAATGTAGGCCTTTCCTTAAATGATTGTACTTACTAGTATTTTAAACTTAATGAATTAACATAGGGAAATAGAAATTTGTGGTGAGGAAGAGCAGCCTCAGCCTCTAGCCTTAGATTTAAAAATCCTCTTGCTGCCCCTTGTATCTACTATATATTCCAGAATTTCTGTTGCTGGCAGCCAAGTTTCTCTTGTTTTTGTTATTAAGTACATCAGTGATTTTCAACATTTTCATCTCATGGCACACATAATCTAATTACTAAAATTCTGTGGCACACCAAAAAGTATTTTTTGTTCATCTGACAAAAAACCCCCAAAGGTATAATTTTGATTCATTCACCCCATATGGCTGTTGTTGTTTTGGCTGTTGTAATTTTTTTATTTGACAGTCTTAAGTCCGTGGTCGGCAAACTGCGGCTCGTGAGCCACATGCGGCTCTTTGGCCCCTTGAGTGTGGCTCTTCCACAAAATACCACGGCCTGGGCGAGTCTATTTTGAAGAAGTGGCATTAGAAGAAGTTTTAAGTTTAAAGAATTTGACTCTCAAAAGAAATTTCAATTGTTGTACTGTTGATATTTGGCTCTGTTGACTAACGAGTTTGCCGACCACTGGTGTAAGGGAAAAGAGGTCAGTGCCCCTGACTAAATAGGTATGTACTACACGTTTTAAAAATTCTTGCAGCATACTGGTTGAAAATCACTGAAGTACATAAAAATCATTAGTGGCAGCTGGGAGGAAATTACATTGTAGGCAACTGTACATTTTAGCTTTTTAAAAAAATTAAAAAAAAATTTTTTTAAAAATATATTTTATTGATTTTTTACAGAGAGGAAGAGAGAGGGATAGAGAGTTAGAAACATCGATGAGAGAGAAACATCGATCAGCTGCCTCCTGCACACCTCCTATTGGGGATGTGCCCACAACCAAGATACATGCCCTTGACCAGAATCGAACCTGGGACCTTTCAGTCCGCACGCCGACGCTCTATCCCAGGGGTCCTCAAGCTTTTTAAACTGGGGGCCAGTTCACTGTCCCTCAGACCATTGGAGGGCTGGACTATAGTTTAAAAAAAACTATGAACAAATTCCTATGCACACTGCACATATCTTATTTTGAAGTAAAAAAAACAAAATGGCAAAAACACCCGCATGTGGCCTGCGGGCCGTAGTTTGAGGATGCCTGCTCTATCCACTGAGCCAAACCGGTTAGGGCTTAAATTTTTTATTGACTTCGGAGAGGAGGGTGAGGGAGAGAGAGATAAAAACATCAATGATGAGAATCATTGATCCGATGCCTCCTGCACATCCCCTACTGGGGATTGAGCCTGCAACCTGGGCATGTGCCCTGGGCAGGAATAGAACCGTGACTCCTGGTTCATAGGTCAGCACTCAACCACCGAACCACACCAGCTGGGCCATTTTAACTTTTTAAAAGAGTGATATGATTGGACTGTTTCTAAAAACAACATTAGGAAACTCAGGGTCCTCTTGTTAATCTACTAGTAATAGATATGTGATAGAGTGAAAAGAAATCAGGAAATATGCTTTAATTTGGGCTCTATCATGGTAATCTTGGGCAAGCCTGTTCCTTGGAGTCTGTGTTTTCTCATCTATAAAATGAAAAAATTGGGTTAGGGCAGTGGTTCCCTGCAGAGGTCAGGGTTCAACAGAGCTTGATGGGGACCTCTGCATACTGCCTCAGAGAATGCTCCACTTCCAGAAGGAAAACATGTCTCTCAATGCCTTGTCTTCTGTGCTTTCTAAAAGCTACATGTTAGGAGAGCTGGAACCAGTGATGGTGAAGTGTTCGTATGAATTGGGTGGAGGCAGAAAAATGATAAAGAAAAATATGCTAATATCTGATTAGAAGCATTATATATACTTTATTTTTTATTTTTAAATTGATTTGAGAGAGAGAGAAACATTGATTTGTTGTTCCACTTATTTACGCATTTATTGGTTGATTCTTGTGGTGCCTTGACCAGGAATTGAGCCCACAACCTTGGTGTATCAGGACCATCTTGTGGTGCCTTGACCAGGAATTGAACCCACAACCTTGGCGTATCTTACTAACTGAGCTATCCGGCCAGGGCACATTGCATATACTTTTAAATGTTTCAACATATTGCCAGATGGTATATTATAGAATAGCACTACAGTTTATTTATCTTAACCTTGTGTTTGCCATGGTGTAGCTTTGCAAGATTTCTTTCTGTCATTGCAAATCTACTTTCTTCCCAGTTCCCATCCCTCTACTGTATCCTCTTCTCCATTTCAGAGGGAGGTTCTCAGTGGTCTTATACATAAAGATCATTTGGAGCAGATATTAAAAAGACACATTGTCAAGGCCCTACTCAAGGTGATTCAATAATAAAAATGAGGCAGGAAATCACAATGTATAAAGATGTAATTTATGACAATAACATAATGGGGAGGGACAGAACTGTATAGAAGTAGACTTTTGTGTTACATTGAAGCTAGTTTGTTAGAAATTGAGATGACAATTGTAAATCGCAGGTTAACTATAAAGATGTTACAACAAGAAAATTTAAAGTGACCCAAGAATATATATATATTTTAAGTATTATAAAGTATAAAGCTACGTATAACTATTCTTTATGTCCCTTTAACTTAAAAAAATTCCTTGAAATATCACTTAAGTAAATTGGTGCAGAACACTGTTTTGGCTTGAAGTAGAGAGGGCTCTGACAGTTTTTACACCTCAGTTTTATTTATTTATTTTTATTTATTTATTTATTTATTTATTTATTTATTTTTTAAAAATTTCTTTATTGATTAAGGTGTCACATATTTGTCCTCATCCCCCCATTCCCATCCCACACCCCTTCCCAAGGATGCCCCAACCCCCTGTTGAACTTAACTATTGGTTAGGCTCATATGCATGCACACAAGTCCTTTGGTTGATCTCTCCCCACTCCTCCCACCCTCCCCTATCTTCTCTCTGAGGCCCGATAGTCCGATCGATGCCTCCTTGTTTCTGGTTCTGTTCTTGTTCATCAGTCTATGTTGTTCATCATTTCCCCTAGATGAGCAAGATCATGTGTCACTAGAGATATAAGAACTGAATGTGAGACGAGCAATAATAGTTATGCTGACAGGCAAATGAATCAGTCTGTAGTGAGTTTCTTTCTGGACCAACAGTTCTTTCGAGACCCAATATCAATGTCCACCAGTTCCTTATGTGTACATGTCAGTACTGACCCCTCAGCTCTGGATGGTGGACAAATGGTGGTAATGCAGGTCCAACACCCTCTGTTTTGGTCTTGGCCGGACCCAGGGGCATGGCTTCACCCGGACTCAAGGGCACGTGGCCTCACCCGGGCCCAGGGGGCGCATGGCCTCACCTGGACCCGGGTGCGTGCAGCCTCACCCGGACCCAGGACCCAGCCTCACCCGGATCCAGGGGCACACGGCCTCACCCGCACCCGGGATGATCCAGCTTCACCCGGACCCAGGGGCACGTGGCCTCACCCAGACCAAGGGGGCACGTGGCCTCACCTGGACCCAGGTGCGCACGGCCTCACCCGGACCCGGGACCCAGCCTCACCTGGATCCAGGGGCACACGGCCTCACCCGGACCCGGGATGCTCCAGCTTCACCTGGACCCAGGGGGCGGTGGCCTCACCCGGACCCAGGGGCGCGTGGCCTCACCCGGACCCAGGGGCGCATGGCCCCACCCGGACCCAGGGGCGCGTGGCCTCTCCCAGACCCAGGGGGGCACGTGGCCTCTCCCGGACCCAGGGGTGCGCGGCCTCACCCCGGATCCAGCTTCACCCGGACCCAGGGGCGCACGGCCTCACCCCCGGACCCGGGATCCAGCTTCACCGGACCCAGGGGCGCATGGCCTCTCCCACCCCCGGACCCGGACCCAGGGCGCACGGCCTCACCCGGACCCGGGATCCAGCTTCACCCGGACCCAGGGGCGCATGGCCTCACCCGGACCCAGGGGCGCACGGCCTCACCCAGACCCGGGATCCAGCTTCACCCGGACCCAGGGGCGCGTGGCCTCTCCCAGACCCAGGGGTGCGCGGCCTCACCCGGACCCAGGGGCGCACGGCCTCACCCGGACCCGGGATCCAGCTTCACCCGGACCCAGGGGCGTATGGCCTCACCCGGACCCGGGATCCAGCTTCACCCGGACCCAGGGGCGCGTGGCCTCACCCTGACCCAGGGGCGCGTGGCCTCACCTGGACCCAGGTGCGCGCGGCCTCACCTGGACCCGGGACCCAGCCTCACCAGGATCCAGGGGCACACGGCCTCACCTGGACCCGGGATCCAGCTTCACCTGGATCCAGGGGCGCGCGACCTCACCCGGATCCAGGGGCGCGTGGCCTCTCCCAGACCCAGGGGCGCGTGGCCTCACCCGGGCCCGGGACCCAGCCTCACCTGGATCCAGGGGTGCATGGCCTCACCCGGACCCAGGGGTGCATGGCCTCTCCCAGACCCAGGGGTGCGTGGCCTCACCCGGACCCAGGGGTGCATGGCCTCTCCCAGACCCATGGTCGCGTGGCCTCACCCGGATCCAGGGGCCCACGGCCTCACCCGGACCCAGGGGTGTGAGGCCTCGCCTAGACCCAGGGGTGTGTGACCACACCCGAGCCCAGGGGCATGCAGCCTCGCCCGGACCTGGGACAAAGCCTCTCCTGGACCCAGGGGCGTATGGCCTCACCCGGACCTGGGATCCAGCTTCACCCGGACCCAGGGGCATGTGGCCTCACCCGGACCCAGGTGCGCGAGGCCTCACCCGGACCCGGGACCCAGCCTCTCCCGGATCCAGGGGCACACGGCCTCACCCGGGCCTGGGATACAGCTTCACCCGGACCCAAGGGCGCATGGCTTCACCCGGACCCAGGGGGGCTTGGCCTCTCCCAAACCCAGGGTCGCGTGACCTCACCCCGACCCAGGGGCGCGCGGCCTCACCCGGACCCGGGACCCAGCGGGGTTTCGTCTTCTTGATCCCAATTCCTGTTGGTCAACTCCCTCTCAGCAATTCCTTCGGCCATTTTCTCAGAGCTCTGGGGCAGCTGCTGCAGAACTCGTTGGGCTGCGGGCTCGGCGAAGCTCCGGTGTGCCCGGTGCGCGGTGGTGGGCTGGTCCGGGGTTGCTACGTCGGCCCTTGGGTCTGCAGCGGTGGCTAGTCGCCGAGCGTGCGCACCTGGCTGCTTCCAGGACGTTGAGATTCTTGAAGGACTCGGAGGTCAGCAAGCGCGGAGTCTCCCACCCCATGTCTCTCAGGGGCTCGTCTGTCCGTGCTCGGCAGCGAGTGGAGCCATCCCCTCAGCTGGAGACCGCCGGGGGAACTGCGCCGAGCACGTTCCAGGCTGCCATTGTGTCGCCTGAGCCGTAGTTCTTAAAAGTGTGATCTTTGGGTCACCGGCATCAGCATCATCCCGCGTACCCCTCTCTTTTATTCTAGTTGTAGAGCATCTGCTCAGCCAACCCTCCGGTGGTTCTGGATGGTGTCTGCTCTGCTCTCCTCTCATAGTCTCAAAATTGTTGTGGTAGGCAACAATCAGGCTTCTGCCCTATGCCTCCATCTTGGTCCTTCTTTGTATAGTTAAGTCTTGATTGTTGTTGGTGTCACTGGGAGGAATTGTCCTGGCCAATTGTCCGTGAGGACCCTCTGTTTCTATAAAGGAAGGGTTGCTGTGCAGGAGACACGTTTATGGGCCGGATCTTGTTGCAGCAAGGCTTTGGCGCTCACTGAGTCTGCCTCTTGAATGTGTCCCTTATGCGAGTGGTTGAAATCTGGTGTCATCTCACACCGACCACTAGATGCTCTCGTTTCTGGGCCTTCAGTAGGGTGCAGGTCAGCTACTGTCTGAGGCCACTCAGCAGGAGTTACAGTAAAAACTGCAGTTTCTTCCTCCTGTCTAAGCGGCCCTGGAGCAGTCCGACTAGAACCGTAGTTCATCTGGTCAAGCTGCCACAGGGCAGGCCACCCACATGCAAAAGCCGCTGCTTGGAGCCCAGGTGGGCCTGCAAAACGTGCGGGGCGGGTCTGCAAAATGTGCGGGGCGGGTCCCAGGGCGGGGCGGGTCTCAGGGCGGGGCGGGGTCTCAGGGCACCACCAGGCCATGGCGTGGCGAACCGCAATGGCTACAGTCTGCTTTTTCTGCTCTCCACGTTTCTAAGCCCCCCCTCGTTCCGCACTCCAGCGCAGCAAACACTGATTGCTGGGCGCACCTCCGCAAGGAAGTTACTCCCACTCTCCGACATGAAGGCCGAGAGTCCAGCCTCTCCCCACAGGCGTCTGGGTCTCCCGCGAGTCCCCAGAAGCTGGCTTTCAGGGTGATGGGGAGCTAATCTCCCCTAGGGTTGGATAAAAAGCCGCATGACCCTTCCCCCGCCACCAGTCTGACCCACGCGCCTCCGCACCTTATCCCTTCCGAGTTCGCTCTGTCCTCTTCCCTCTTAGCTGTAAATCCACCCTTCAGCCAGCTCTCCTGTGGTTCTGGGTGGCAGACGCTCTGTCCTCCAGTTGTATTTTTGAAATTGCTGTGCACGGCGCAGTTCATTTGTTTAACTTGCCGCCTTCTTGGTTCTCCTCTCTCAAGATGGCTAAAGGACTTGAAATCCTAAAAATCCTCCAAGTCAGTGTCGGCGGCCTCCGGGGCCCCAAGGATCTCACTGGGCAGCTCGGCCAGGTCGGTGACGTGGATGGGCCCGTCCTGCAGAAAGATGGTCTCTTCCTTCACCGAGAGCCATTGCGCCGAGTCCGCGGCCGCTGCCGCCGCCATAGCAGCTGCCGCGGCCGCCCACGAGCTCATGGCCCCGGCTGAGGTGCTGACAGAGAGGAGCAGCCGCCCGGCCTGGGGAGACGTGAGCAGGAGTCGCCGTGCTCACCAGTCCATCTTTTAGTTGTATTTCCGAAACTGCCATGCGAGGCAACAGATCAGCCGTTCAATTCCGCCGCCATCTTCCAGAGCCGTAGATTTTAAAGTGAGATCTTTGGCTCACCGGCATCAGCATCATCCCGCGTCCCCCTCTCTTTTACTCTAGTTGTAGAGCATCTGCTCAGCCAGCCCTCTGGTAGTTCTGGATGGTGTCCGTTCTGTTTTCTAGTTGTAGTTTCAAAATTGTTGTGGTAGGCAACAATCAGGCATCCGCCCTATGCCGCCATCTTGGTCCTCCCTCTCTACACCTCAGTTTTAATGCCTCGCTTAGAATATATTTTCTTTTGTTTTCTTAAGATGCTACCTACAATGCGATTACATTCAGATTATTCAAAAATCATACTTCTTTTGTGAAAGAAAAACAGCAAAATGGAGTTGATATTCTCAAGAGAGCCATCTAAAATGGAGCAGGGCCCAGCTGGTGTGGCTCAGCGGGAACCAAGAGATCGCCTGTTCCATTCTCAGTCAGGGCACATGCCCGGGTTGTGGCTCCATCCCCAATAGGGGTGCATGTAGGAGGCAGCCGATCGATGATGCTTCTCTCTCATTGATGTTTCTATCTATCCATCTCCCTTCCTCTCTAAAAATCAATAAAAACAGCCCTAACCAGTTTGGCTCAGTGGCTAGAGCGTCGGCCTGCGAACTCAAGGGTCCCAGGTTCGATTCTGGTCAAGGGCATGTATCTTGGTTGCGGGCACATCCCCAGTAGGGGGTGTGCAGGAGGCAGCTGATCGATGTTTCTCTCTCATCGATGTTTCTAACTCTCTATCCCTCTCCCTTCCTCTCTGTAAAAAATCAATAAAAACATATAAAAGAAAATGGAGCAGGGAGGCTTCTGGGAAGCTGGCTAACTCACCCCCTTCCATGTGAAACTGAACTTTTTAGCTGGCCTAAACCAAATGGCTACACCCTGATACATGTCCTGGAACTAGACTTGCATCATTGAACTCTTCTTCTTCTTTTTTTTAAAAAATATACATTTTTATTGATTTCAGAGAGGAAGGGAGAGGGAGAAAGATAGAAACATCAATGAGAGAGAGAATCATTGATCGACTGCTTCCTGCCTGCCCCATACTGGGGATTGAGCATGCAACCTGGGCATATGCCCTGACAAGGAATCCAACCATGATTCATAGGTTGATGTTCAACCACTGAGCCACACCAGCTATTCATATTATTAAAAAATATTGATTTAGAGATCAAGGGGGGAGGGAGGAGAGAGAGAGAGAGAGAGAGAGAGAAACATCGATCAACCGCCTCCCATACATACCTCGACTGACAGGGTATCCAACCCTCAATCTGATCACAAATGGAACCTGCAACCTGGGTATGTGCCCTGACCAGAACTGAACTGGCAATCTTTTAGTGCATGGGATGACATTCAACCAGCTGAGCCACACAAGCCAGGGCTCTGTTCATATCTAACTCTTTAATCCACCACTGATTTATTTTTTTTCACTTGGATAGTTAGCAGTGTTTATTGAAAAGTCCCTCCTTTCCCCAGTGATCTATAATGCTATCTCTGTCTTATCAAATATGCACGGATCTATTCCTGGGCTCTCCACTCTGTTTTATAGGTTTATTTCTTTGTTTTTGTATCAATACCATATCATGCTAATTACTATAATGTTATGGTAAGTCATTCTATTACATTTTATTTATTTAATATATTTTATTGATTTTTTACAGAGAGGAAGGGAGAGAGATAGAGAGAAACATTGTACATGCCCTTGACTGGAATTGAACCTGGGACCTTTCAGTCCGCAGGCTGACGCTCTATCCACTGAGCCAAACCGGTTTTGGCCTATTACATTTTAGATGCAACTTTTAAGTTTTGTAAAACTATAGTGAGATTTTTGTTGTTAATCCTCACCCAAGGTTATTTTCCCATTGGTTTTTTAAAGAGAGTGCAAGGGAGGGGGAAATACAGAGAGAAACATCAATGTGAGAGAGACACATCCTCCATGTGCCAGGACCAGGGCTAGGGATCGAGCTTGCAAAGGAGGTACATGCCCTTGACTGGATCGAACCCAGGACCCTTCAGTCCACAGGCCGATGCTTTATCCACTGAGCCAAATTGTCTAGGGCCCACCACTATTTCTAAATATTGGTAATTGATCATCTGTTCAGATCTGTAACGTCATCATTTTGAGGATTTTATCTAAATGGACTCATACCATATGTACCTTTGAGACTGGCTTTTCACTCAATATAATGCCCTTAAGACCCATCCAAATTATTGCATGTGTCAATAGTTCATTTCCTTTTTATTACTGGGTAGTATCACATTTTCTGGATATATTTCAGTTTGTTGAGGTCTTCAGTTATTGAAGATGTAATTTTCAATAAAAAGGCAAGTACCACTTTAATTATAATTCTGAATTGCTTATTTTTGTGTTAATATCCATCTATATAATAGGGGAATATGCAAATTATCGGACACCATCACATCATGACCGTTCACAGGTGGGCGGGGCTGCGGGTCTAGCGTGATTTCCTCCTGCCCAGGCAGACTCCCCTGCGGCCCGCAGCCAAATCCCGACGCTGACCAGGGGTTTACTAAACTTCACTGGAGTTGCTCCCTACACCCCCACCCTCTGCCCCAGGACTGCGCTGTCCGCAGCAGGGCGCCCTGGCAGCCTCCTGTCAGGAGGGTGGCCGGGGAGAGCAGAGTGGAGCAGGGGCTGCGGGGAGCCACGGAGGGGCGGGGCGGCCGGAGCCAAGTTCCCAGGGGTCTGAGGAGAGCGCCTGACAGGAGCCCGGACTGCAAAGAAGGAAGAGGAAGTGGCCACGGGGAGCTCTTCCAATCCCCCTGCAAGGGCACCCTACCCCAGCCCCCGCCCCCCCGGGGGGACGGGGAGGCTGACCGGACTGGGAGAAGACCCAGCCTCGGGGGGGGCAGCCACAGCCTGCACCTCCAACTCCCGATCTCTTCCCCCGCCACCCCGCCAGGGGCGCCCCCAACAATAGCAGGCCAGGCTTGACCCGCCAGTGCCCCCGAGGCACCCGCCTCCCACGGAAGCAGCGCGGCTCCCTCCCGCCAGCTCCCACAGAAGGCTCTTGCTGGCGCGCTGCGGCTCCTGGCGGCTCCTGGCGGCTCCTGCCGGCTCCTGCGGAAGCGGTGGGCGGCCTACTGTGCGCGATAGTGTGTGCTGGGCTACTAGTGTTTTTATAAAGTACAATAACTATGCTAGGTATTTGCAATATCTTTTATGACCTAGCCTTGGCAGCAATAGATCATTACTTCTGCCTTCTTCTATTGGACATATAGCCCATCCACGATTCAGAGTGGGAAGGTACTTAACAAATACAAATATGTGAATATCAGGAAGCAAGGATCACTGGGGCTATCTTGGAGACTGGCTACCTGAATCTTTCAGTTTATCTAAATGGAAAGCTGTAATGACTCTTGTAAACCTTAGCTAAAAGAATAAATTATCCCCTACCTTGGAAAAGTTATATGCTAATGCTTATTCACTGTGAGGATTCTTCTATTTGTGGTAGGTTTAAAGTTAGTGAGAAAACCATGTAATTAGAAAGACTTTAAAAATGAGTTGGTATTTTTTAAAATCCTCACCTGAGGATATGTTTTTATTGAGAGAGAGAGAGAGAGAGAGAGAGAGAGAGAGAGAGAGAGAGAGAGAGAGAGCGAGAGAGAGAGAGTGCGAGAGATGTGAAAGAGGAGCATTGATATTGCTTGGCTGCCTCCCATATGTGCCCCAAGAAGGGACTGAACCTGCAACCTAGGTATGTGTCCTGACTGGTCATTGAACCCACAACCTTTTGGTGTATGGGATGACGCTCCATCCCGGCTAGAAAAATGGGTTGGAATTTAATGGAGCTATCTTTTGGCTGTATGATGCAGAAATAGTCCTTGACAGGGTGTTACTTAATATGTAAGGGGTCCAGAAATAGATCTGATGGCTCTGTGTCTTTAAGGAGGGCACAGTTTATAATCATCATAGAAGGATTTCAGAATGCTTGCTGCTTTATGAAGCTTTCTATAGAAAATCTAACGCATAAAACAGATAAACTAGGAATGGTGTTTGATAATACAGGAGGGTTTAATTCTTTTAATTTTGAGAGCAATCTTTTGCACTTATGTCTTTACAGATTAAAAAATGTTAATGGTAGTGTTTAGAGTCAGAACAAATTAAGAATTAATGTTGGAGGTAAAAATGTTGGAGACTCAATGCCTAGAGAAGATAAATCCAAATTAAGGTAAGGTATCGGGAGATTGGGACATCCTGACTTTGGAGAGTCTAGTAAATTTACTCTGGGTCCTGTTTTGGGCAGTTGGAAATGTTTCCCTTGCTCAGTGAATTCCTGGCATTACTGCCTCATGCTTTTGTTTGACTCAATGCAGTTTTACATACACACAACCTTGACTCAAACTAAGCATTATATGAATTGATGAAGGTTACGAATTTAGTAACTTCGTTAAGATTTTTATGTGGAGTATTTACAAGAAAGGAATTCTGTTGCAGGCCCTTGCCTGGCTTGCTCGCCCCCTATGTAGTCTAGGTCTCCAGCTGTCCAAGGACTTCTTTGTTACAAGGAGAGTCAAGAGCTTCCTTTCTGCCCTTCTCTCAGGTCCACACACAATCTCACAATACTGCAGAGCAGGGGTCCTCACACCACAGAATCGTATGACCTTAGAAATGCAAACCTTCAGGTCCCACTGTAGGCCAACTAAAGCAGGAACTCGGGGGAGAGGGGTGAGGACACTCAGCAATCTTTAGAACAAACTCTCCAGCTAATGCATGCTAATGTTTGAAAACCAATGGAAAATACAAAAAAAAAAAAAAAAAAAAAACAACCAAAAACAAAACACATGTCAAGGATATATCAAGGGAGAGAACATTTGAACATTCATCCAAATACAGACACCTGATAGTGCCCTTGCCCTGCTCCTGTCAGGTGGGGTGTGTTGCTTCTACTTCCAGGGCCGGGAGAATCCCAGCCCCAAACTCACTAGTGGTGTGGAATTTTGGCTTTTGCCTGATCAGTGCCAGCCATGGCCTGGTTGTTCTTTTCTCTTCATCCAATTTCTCAACCAGGACTGAGGACTAGCTATTACAAGGCTTTGAGAGAGCTTGTGGAATGTGAAAATCTGCAATGTGGATTCCCCTGCATTGGGATTGTGGAGATCACTGATGATTACTTACAATGATTCTTTTGTGTGGGGGATGGAAATACCTTGAGCTAAAGGGGAAAACAATTGCATTGGCCTTTTCACAGATCCAAGGACTGAGGAGGGCATTTTATTTATTTACTGTACTTTCCGGTGTATAAGACGACTGGGCATATAAGATTTTCCTGGGTTAAAAAGTCGTTTTTTACGCCGGAAAATATGGTATATTGGACTATATTGATGGGATTAGGTATAATGGATTAGATATATTGGACTACCATATTTTCTGGCGTATAAAACGACTTTTTAACCCAGGAAAATCTTATACGCCCAGTCGTCTTATACGCCAGAAAATACGGTACTAGAGGCCCAGTGCACAGGATTTGTGCATTGGTGGGGGGCATGGCCTGTGGAGATGGGCCCACTGTGGGAGCACCACTTATCCCTGTCAGCTGAGTGGCTGTGGACCCGCCCTCTGAGCAGCGCTGGGAGTCCATTGACTACCAGGGGGCAGCTCTTTTTTTTTTTTTTTTAATATATTTTATTGATTTTTTACAGAGAGGAAGAGAGAGGGATAGAGAGTCAGAAACATCGATGAGAGAGGAACATCGATCAGCTGCCTCTTGCACACCCCCTACTGGGGATGTGCCCACAACCAAGGTACATGCCCTTTACCGGAATCGAACCCGGGACCCTTGAGTCCGCAGGCCGAAGCTCTATCCACTGAGCCAAACCAGTTTCGGCGAGGGGGCAGCTCTTGCATTGAGCGTCTGCCCCCTGGTGGTCAGTGTGTGTCATAGTGACTGGCTGACCAGTTGTTTTGGTTGTTCCACCCTTCAGTCGCTGGGCTTTTATTATATAATATTTATTTATTTATTTAATCCTCACCCGAGGACATGCTTATTGATTGTCTTTAGAGAGAGGGGAAGGGGGGGGGGAGAGAGAGAGAGAGAGAGATTGGTTGCTTTCCCAACCTAGGTATGTGCCCTGACCAGAAACCGAACCACAACCTTTCTGTGTACAGGACGAGCCACACTGGCAGGGCCTGAGGAGGATATTTTAAAGGCCTGAGCTGCACCATAGCAATCAAGTTCTTTAGACTTTATCTATTAATCATTTTCTTTATTGTCCTGCATTTGGGATCATAACTAAAAAAAACTTTGTTCCTTATTTTCTCTTCTATATCTCTTTTATCTGGTTTTTATTTTTATTTTTTCATTAATCTCATTGGTCCACTTGGAATTTATTTTGGCTTGAAATTTCATTAAATGTATACATTTGAAGGACACTGACATCTTCATATCATGTTTCCCACCAACAATGTCTCCACGTTATTAAAATGTTCTTTCAGTTTTTGTAAATTGTAACAGTACCACACATTTTCAAAGTTTAGCCCTAGACTTTTCTTTCGTTTTTTTGCCATTGCAAATGGCATCTTTTGTCCATTATATTTTCTAACAGGTTAGAGTTGGAGCAAAGCCATCGGTTGTTGCAAGCAATTGCAGTATTTTGAAACCAGCTTCCCAACATTGAGTTCCAATAGTTTCAGGTGATTCTCTTGAGTTTTCCTCCTCTCACCTGCAGGTGGTGCTGCTCCATTATGTTCAGGGTTTGGCACTGCCTTGTTCCTCCACGAACACACTCTTCTTTCCCTCTAGAGTCTAGACTCTTCTAGACCAAGCACATCAAACCCAAAGGCTGACACAGGCCAGTTAGACAAGGTTTACTATGTGGGCTGCAAAAAAAAAAAAAAGCTTCAATTTCCATAGAAACGTAGGTTTATTTAGATAGAGACATGCTGAATACAAAGGGATGAAATAAATGAATAATCGTTAACATAAAATAATAGAACATTTTAATAAAAATTAATATTTTTTCTTGAACATTAACTTACCAGACACTGGATAACTACACAAATTAATAAGCATAACGCAAATAAATCTATTTTTCTTGTACTCCGAAAGCAAAATATTTCCTGTTGCACACACCAAACAAGTCAGTCCAAGACTAATGATGTGGCAATCAGCTGCTAAAATATTTGCTGCTAGTATTAGTGGAGAGAAATGGTGCACGTGTGCATAAGCCGCGTAAGGGAAATGAATACAACACGATTATAGTAACCAGTCATTAGCGAACATTGTAGTTCGTTTTTAATAAATATGTATAACAAAATATTGTAAAAATTAAGTTACAAAATTTTTATTAAAACGTTTCTTACATACCGTTATATTGGCTGGGCCGCAAAAATATTCGTTGTGTGCCACATGAGGCCCGCGGGCCGTGAGTTTGATGTGCTTGCTCTAGAGTCTAGACCTTTGCTTTCTCCAAGTTTTAGTCCTTCAACCACTCAATACATAATCTCTTCCTCAGAGAGCTCATCCCCTTTTAAAAAAATTTCAGCCTCAATGCAGTGGCTCCCAAATTTATGTTGAGCCTTGACTCTAATTCTGAATGTCCGAAAGCATATTGGGTTTTCCTAGGACCTCACAAAATCTGCTTACCTAAAATGGAACAAATTGGCTATTCGAGGATTCCTTTATGCCAGTTGTGGTATACAATTCATAGCTGTGTAGGCTTAAATTGTAAAATTCATGTGATTGTTTTTTCTTTGTTTCCCATTTCCACATAGTTATCAAGTCTTTCTTTTTCCTTTCAAATGTCCCATACTCATCTATATTTTCCTCCTAATCATACTCCAGGTCATTTTAATCTCTCGTGGATCATTGCAACCACCTTTCAAGTGGTTTTCTTGTCTTAATCTTCCCTTCATTGATGGGTTCATTCTATTCAACATTAATCGGGCTTGTCCTATGTGCCAGGTGCTAGACATTTACAGATGAATGACAGGGGCCCTGCTCTCAACGAGATGAATGGGGCAAACAGGTAACCTGATAATCACAGTATCGTGTGGTGTGTGCCAAGGCACCACTGTGCCACCAGAGTACAGAAAAGGAAGGACTAGGGATAGCTCTAGAGAGGAAGTAATGTTTGAGCTGAGTCTTACAGAATTAGCATGAATTGTCAGGAACTCAGCCCTCTGAGATTAACTCTTTTTTTTTTAAACCAGTCTTAAAATTAAAAAATAATCTTTATTGTTGACAGTATTACAGCTTCCTCCCCCCCTTTTTTTCCATTGACCCCATCCACCCCACACCTGCCCTCCCAAGCCTTCATCACACTATTGTCTGTGTCCATGGGCTATGCATCTATAACAATAAAAGTGTAATATGCTAATTAGACTGGATGGCTGAACAGCAGAATGACTGTCTGGATGACCTTCTGGATGACCATCTGGACTACCATCTGGGACCCCGCTATGACACCCACTGGTGCCAGGCCAGCCAAGGTGGGTGTGATGTGATTGGCGGGGACCCAGCCATTGCCCCATGATTGCCCTGTGGGCTGTGGTGGGTGGGCAGGGCCTCCCTCTATGAGGGAAGCCCTGGTCCGGGGTGCCTGCTGGCAGCCAGAGGGAAGTAAGGGGTCTCGAGTGCCAGAGGGAAGCCGGTGCCGGCAGCTGGGGGAAGTAAGGCCTACTCTTGCACGAATTTTGTGCATCGGGCCTCTAGTCCTATATAATAAAGAGCTAATATGCTAATTAGACCGGACGGTGGAATGACCTTCCAGAACAACCTTCCGGAATGACCAGTGGGCAGGGCCGTGGGGCTGTGAGGCAGCCAGGGCTGCAAGGGCCTACACTTGCACGAATTTCATGCATTGGGCCTCTAGTATATGCATATAAGTTCTCCAGTTAATCTCCCCGACTCCCACCCCCACCTTCCCTCTGAAATTTGTCTATGTGTTCTGTTTCATGTAAACCAAAGTCTTCTTTGGGAAATTTTTTCCTCTCTAGATGCAAATTTTCCATATATCTTAATTGTTTTTATAGTTGACTTTCAGGCTCTTAAAATGCTATTTTCACATTTCAATCATTGCAACTCAAGTATAGAATCAAGTATCAAGCTACCAAGTGACTATATTTACTAAAAAACTAAACCTCAGGTATAAAGTTGCTAATCTTTCCCCCTGCTACAGCTATCTAGTCATATCCCCATACTATGCTCTCTAGATTATTAAGTAGCATTTTGGAGATCAACAAGGTTTTCATAGATTTGATGCTGTCCTAGTCCATCTATAGACCTGTATTTTGACAATTAGGTTTATTAACTTACTAGTGGCCCGGTGCATGAATTTGTGCACATTGAAAGGAAATTAATTAGAAGGAATATTTTAATATCACTATTTGCCCTTTATAATAGAAGTGTCAAATTCACGATTGACAATGACAGATTGAAACACGTGTGTGATTGGCGCCAGTGAGAGCTTTATATGTATTGCGCATGCGTGAGTCAACTTAGCCTTTTATTCATATAGAATAAACTTGCTTAATTAGACCTGCTTTCTGATTTAGCTAAACTTTTTGCAGCCTAGTGAAGCACCCCAGCTTCTTTTTCAGGTAATTGTTAGCAACACGGCAGTAAATATCAACATGAAGCAGATTATTACTGTAGATCACGCAGGGAGAACAAAGGGTAAAATATTTAACTGTAGCAGTGTTTGCCTATATTCTGTGCAGTGAGAAAACCTGAAGTCATTTTCAAGATCCACCATTTCTTACTTCTTTTCAGTCGGGTCAAGTTTCTAAGCTTTCTAAATCTCCATTTTCTGGCTAATGAAAAGAAAATAGGATTCTACTGAATCTCCTACCTACCTACTATAGGACTTCTGTGAGGATCAAATGAGATGAGGCATGGGAAAACGCTTCATAGACTTTTGGTTAAAGTGTGAAATGTTTCCACCTGGCTATAAAGCAAGTCTTGTTCATGGGCTGAAGAAACTGCAAGGAGGCTAGTTGTAGCTCGGGAGAGGAAGCCGGGCATTGCTACGTGGCATCATTACCCAGATGGACACTTAGTATATTAGCCTTTTATATATATATACTAGAGGCCCAGTGCACGAAATTCGTGCATGGGGAAGGGTTGTCCCTCAGCCCAGCCTGCACCCTCTACAATCTGGGACATCCCTCTCACAACCAGGACTGCTGGCTCCCAATTGCTCACCTGCCTCTGCCTGATTGCCCCTAACCGCTTCTGCCTGCCAGCCTGATCACCCCCTAACCATACCCCTGCCAGCCTGATCGACACCTAACTGCTCTACGGCTGGCCTGGTCACCCCTAACTTCCCTCCCCTGCAGGCCTGGTCCCCCCCAACTGCCCTCCCCTGCAGGCCTGGTTCCCCCCAACTGTCCTCCTCTGCAGGCCTGGTCCCCCCCCAGCTGCCCTCCCTTGCAGGCCTGGGTTTCCCCCAACTGTCCTCTCCTGCAGGCCTGGTCCCCCACATCTGCTCTCCCCTGCTGACCTGGTCACCCCTAATGCCCTCCCTGCTTGCCTGATTGCCCCCAACTGCCCTCCCCTGCAGGCCTGGTCCCCCCAACTGTTCTTCCCTGCAGGCCTGGTCCCCCCCCAGCTGCCCTCCCTTGCAGGCCTGGGTTTCCCCCAACTGTCCTCCCCTGCAGGCCTGGGTTTCCCCACATCTGCCCTCCCCTGCAGGCCTGGTCCCCCCACATCTGCCCTCCCCTGCTGACCTGGTCTCCCCCAACTGCCCTCCTCTGCCAGCTCGGTCACCCCTAACTTCCCTCCCTGCTTGCCTGATAGCCCTCAACTGCCCTCCCCTGCAGGCCTGGTCCCCCCCAACTGTCCTCTCCTTGCTGGCCTGGTCTCCGCCAACTGCCCTCCAGTGCCGGCCTGGTCACCCCCAACTGCCCTCCTCTGCTGGCCTGGTCACCCCTAACTTCCCACAACTGTCCTCCCCTGCAGGCCATCTTGTGGCAGCCATCTTGTGTCCACATGGGGGCAGCCATCTTTGACCACATGGGGCGCGGCCATCTTGTGTCTTGGAGTGATGGTCAATTTGTATATTATTCTTTTATTAGATAGGACTAGGGACCCAGTGCATGAAGATTCATGCATGGGGGGGTGGGTCCCTCAGCCCAACCTACACCCTTTCCAATCTGGGAGCCCTCAGGGGAGCCCTCTCCAATCCGGGAGTTTCTGTCTGTCTTTTCAATCATATGAGCGAATTGTCTGAGTCCCCAACCCAGTTTGGTTTGTTGCTCACAGAATAATAGATGCATTTTTTTTCTTTGTTTCATTGGTGGAGATTTCCTGGAAGTTTTAGAATATCTTCCCTTTAATTTTTTCTAGACACTCTGATTTTACTTATGTCTCTCACCTTTGCTTTCCCTCCATCCCCCACCGCAACAGTAACTTGCTCCAGGCTCACTTTGCTCTAGTGTCTAGGAGATCCGTCTGTCACCAGAACTACGATTCCCAGCATTCCTGGTGCTCCCCACGCTCTGGGCTTCCATTTTTGGTCCTGGGGCTGCCACCAGAGCTACTATTGCCAGAATTCCTGGTGCTCCCCACGCTCCCTTCCTGCTCTGTCTCCGTCCCACGGCCTCCTGCTCTGCCAAGTCCTCCAAGCCGCCAGCTCTCTCTCTCTGCTCTCTGTCTGGCAGCTTGGGGAGCCAAGTTCCCCAAGCCACTCCACTTTCCACCGGCTCTCCCGCTCTGTTCTCCGCCTGGCGCCTGTGTATGCAAATTAATCTGCCAGTTTTTTGTTGGGTTAATTTGCATACTCACTCCTGATTGGCTGGTGAGCATAGAGGAGGTACGGTCAATTTACATGTTTCTCTTTTATTATATAGGATATAGATGGCCTGTTGCTAGGGAGAGGAAGCCAGGTGTTGCTACGTGACGTCATTACCTGGATGGACACTTAGCATATTAGCCTTTTAGGTATATACTAGTGACTTATTGCGCAAAATTGCACGAGACCCGGAACCCTCTCACCACCCCCCTCCCCGTGCCATGGGACCGCCCCGAGTCCCAGAGTCCTGTCCCAAGTGGCTGGCATGCTGTGGGACGGCCCCAAGTCCTGGAGTGTCACCCCGATGCCCTGCTTCCAGGCTGTGCGCAGTGGCCACTGGGCCCTACCCCCATGGCACATACGCAGGGCCGCGGAAACCCCGGCAGAAGTTGTGTGAAGCGGCTGCTGGGACCCCTGCACCCTCACGGGGCTGCAGGAACCCCGGTGGAAGCCACGTGGAGCGGCCGTTGGCCCTGCCCCCACTGCCCCGCCCCCACTGTGCACGCCACCATCTTGTGACGGTGTTAAGGTGTGAGGATCAATTTGTATATTACCTCTTTATTATATAGGATACTAGTAGATGGCCGGTCGCTAGGGAGAGGAAGCCAGGTGTTGCTATGTGACGTCATTAACTGGTGCCCACAGCCACTGTTTCCAGGCTGGACTGGACCGTGGGCCGCATTTTGTGCCATGGGGTCTCGGAAGCGTTGGCTGCAATTTGGTGGGCTGTTGCTCCAGGGTGGTGGCGGGGCCTGTGTCCCACTTGGGGGAAGCTGAGTGTTGCTTTGTTGGCGCCAGGTCCACGCTGCCGTTTCTCTGTAAATGGCCAGAGTGCGTCATGTAGCTCCTGCGTTGAGCATCTACCCCCAGGTGGTCAGTGCGTGTCATAGCGACCAGTTGGACAGTGGGAGGGACACTTAGCATGTTAGCCTTTTATATATATAGATTGCAATGAGGGAGGCTACACTCCAGACGACCAAACAAAGGATAGAATTGATATAAGATTTGGGGGAGGGGAGGAAATAAAATTTAAGTGAAGCACTATTTTGACAGGCTAAGCCAAATAAGGCTCAATTAAAGGAGTCAATGTCAGGTCTAAACTGTGAAGTGGCCCCAGTGTTGTTTCCTTGGAAATGGCAGTGTAGATGTGGGACGCTGTTTTTCTGAAGCTTTGTCAAAGTGACTTAGATTCACCAGTCAGGAATGGAATGTTTCATTTCTATTTATTTTTATTTTTGTTAATCCTCACCTGAGGATATTTTTCCATTGATTTTTAGGGAGAGTGGAAAAGAGAGGGAAAGATGGAGAGAAACACTGATGTGAGAGAAACACATTCATTGGTTGCCTCCTGCATGAGCCCCCACCAGGGCCCTGGTCGGGGAGGAGCCTGCAATCAAGGTATGTGCCCTTGACTGGAATTGGACTCCAGACCCTTGGGTCTGCAGGCTGATGCTCTATCCACTGAGCCGGCTAGGGAGGAATGTTTCATTTTTACTGATATAATTTCAGACAGCAAAATTTCCAATAGACAGTGATTTTAGAGAACAAAAACTTTTGGTGGGTTAGAAAGCAGTAGTCACACCACGAAGGGGGTTGTTTTGATATTTTACAGCTGTAATGTCATTGGGCGAGACGTTTTTCTTGCTGTTTAGCACCTGCCTTTACCTGTGCCTGTTATCCTAGCCTGGTAAATGACAAGGCAGATTCTTAATTTTCTCAGTCCTACCACATTTTGATCTTTTCACTGCGTACATTACGATAAAGCAGGGCCTGCAGACAAAAGGCAGAGGTTGTGATGAAGGTGAGGGCTCCTCAGGGAAGCCTGTGGGGGTGCCTCTGTGCTCAGGCGTCAGCTCTCGCCCTGCAGCGGGAATGGAAGCGCACTGTCCTCTGTTACGCATCCTGTTATGCACCTGGGCTGTGAGCTTCTTGAGAAATGCTGAGCCTTTCAAAGATTCCCTCTGAACGGCCAGTTCCTGGCACACGATGTTGAGTGAACTCATAAATGAGTCATCAGGGTTGCTCACCTCGAGTTTTTATCATCTGTCACTCTTCCAACATTTCTTAGGTGGAGGTTTCAAGTGCTGCCTGTCCCCAGAATCTTCAGGGCTATAAAAGTGCTTGGGACTCCTGGTGTTCCTTGATCAGTGAAGAATGTGGGGTGGGGGTGGTAGAGATGGGGGATTTGCACATGTGTCGGAATCAGCTAACTCAGTCTCCATGCGGAGCCCGAAGTCATGTTCTGAGCGTCTTGCAGAATCTCTGGCCCAGCCTGTTATAGCCAGGCTTCTCCTTAGCTGTGGAGGTGTGGGAGCAACGCCCCTCACAGCACCGCAGGCAGGGGAAAGGGTGATGATGCTATGCTCTTCCGGAACATCAGCGAGTTTAAAAGAAGCAGCATCATATTTAAATGAACTCAGCCTCTTGAACTACCTTCATTGGTGTGCAATCCGTCTGTGTTGTTGTAGGATTAGCCAAACACGTCACTTCAAAGGTCCTCAAGTTAAATCACTTTTTCTTGGTGTTGTAATTGCCAGATTGTGTGTCTTTAGCTCAGGATTTTTGGGCACCTGCAGAAATGCCAGTTTTTGCAGGGCTGTAGTTAAAGGGCCAGCATGATCTCCTTTCTCCTTTTACTGTGTAGTGA
>JAJQQW010000008.1:89839135-90004135 GCA_025583905.1 Ia io | reverse complement strand
CTTCAGAGTAGTCCTCAGCCAATGATGAAAGCAGTTGATGGTCAATACCCTTGGATGGGACAGCTCTGAGTTGTGTTCTACACTGTCTCCCAAAGGTCCCTGGTGGGACTGAGCCCCAGTTGCCCACATTAAAGCTCCCTTTCCCTTCTGTCTCACCACTTTTCTACTGAGGTTTCTTTGGGACCATCTCCCAATAAACCACTTCTAAAATCCTAGATTCAGGGTGTGCTTTTGAGGGTACCTAACCTACGGCAGCCTGTATTCTACCCCTCACCTCTTTTTCCTTTGTATTCTGAAATCTCACAATGATGTGTCTTTAGTTGTTTGTTTTTTTAATCCATAGAATGAGTCACTCAGATGGCCCATTGAATCTGGATCTTCAGCTGTAGAGAGTTTTAAAAAAAATTTCTGTCTCATTTCCTTCTCACTAGCCCTATTCTCTATTAGGATCTCTTGTCAGATGTAGAACCTTCTGATTTATTCTTATTCTCTTCGGTTTTCTTAAGAAAAGTAAAAGTTGAAATTTGGTTCATCTTTTTGTCTTTATTCCAGCCAGGATAAGTATGCCCAACTCTTTGTCATTTTGATCTTTCTGGGAGATTTCCTCAAGTTTATCTTCTAGTGCACTTACATTATTTTTTATTTGTGCTTTTTTTGTTCATTTATTACATAGATTTTTTCCCCCCTGATTGTTACTTTTATAACATCCTCTTGTTTTATGAATGTTATCTCTTTCATCATCCTCCACACCTTCCCTGGTCCACTTCCTTTCCCAGTCAGCATACATAATGGAATGGCTTCCTCCTCTGTGCTTCTACCATTTTGTTCGTGACTGTTAGATTGCATCCAGCCTTTTAGCTTGTCATCTCACTGCTGGAGTCTAAGACTTACCAAGGCAAGGCAAAGTCTTTCTCATCTTATAATCTTAGCAGGTGTCTTGTATTGCGATGTAATAAAAGCGCACCCTAAAAGAATTGGAAAGAGAGGCGCTTTTTGGGGATCTTATCTGAAACAAGAAGAGGTAGCCGAGGTTAACATTGTTGAGGAGTTAATTTATCAATTTCTAGGTTATCTGGGCATCTTATTAGTTTTCCCCATTAAGGTGGCTTTTTAGCAGCTTCATCCCTTCCAGATCAGGGTGAAAGGAAACTGAGAGTGAGATTACTATAAGATTTGTTACTACGTAGTAATTAAAAAAAGTATTTAATTAGAAAAAAGGTTGAACTTGGGGGTTTTAAATTCCATTAATTTTGTTCCTGTATTCCTGCTTCTCCAAGACACAAATAATCAAGATCTAAGTGCTTGTTGCCAGATGCATCTTTTGTTAATTAAGCCACTGAGTGGCTAGCTCCAAACTCTTTCTCACTGACATTGTAAACTGGTAGAACATTGTGACACTAAGGCCAAAAAAGTATCTAAAATTAGGTAGAGTTTAGCTTTTAAAATGAACATGATAAATTTGAGTGTCATTAATGGAAACATCCACAAACTCTTTTTTCCCCCCCTTACTTTTTCTTTTTTAAAATTTCTTTATTGATTAAGGTGTTACATATGTGTCCCTATTCCCCCATTATCCCCCCAGCCCCCCTACTCATGCTCTCACCCCCCTGTTGTCTGTATCTATTGGTTAGGCTTATATGCATGCATACAAGTCCTTTGGTTGATCTCTCCCCCTTACCCCCACCCTCCCCTACCTTCCCTCTGAGGTTTGATGGTCTGATCGATGTTTCTCTGTCTCTGGATCTGTTTTTGTTCATCAGTTTATGTTGTTCATTATATTCCATAAATGAATGAGATCATGTGATATTTATCTTTCTCTGACTGGCTTATTTCACTTAGCATAATGCTCTCCAGGTCCATCCATACTGTTACAAATGGTAAGAACTCCTTTTTTAACCTCAGCGTAGTATTCCATTGTGTAGATGTACCACAGTTTTTTAATCCACTCATCTGCTGATGGGCACTTAGGCTGTTTCCAAATCTTAGCTATTGTAAAGTGTGCTGCTATGAACATAGGAGCACAAACTCTTACTCTGATACTCAGATAAATGTGCTTAACTTTGAAGTAGAAAATTAGTCAGAAAGAATGATTTTATGCTAATTCAAAATGCAAAAACAGTAGTTTGTTTATTCTGTAGGATGCCTGTCTAATTGGTCCAGCGCTGCGGAGATGTGGGCAGCAAGCTGGCTGCACCCTTCTTGAAAAGCTTTCTTCTCTGACACACCTTTTCCTGATGTTCTGTGTCTCTGGCCTTTCCTTATCAGTCTCTTGTTGGTTCTTCCTCTTTTTCCAGACTTACATGCTGCTGCTGGAGTTCTGTAGGTGTGGTCCCAACCTTCATCTGTAGGTGTGGGCTCCAGACATGTACATCCAATGGCTCACATTCTCTGCCTTGATATCCCATGGGCACCTCAAACCCATCATGGCCACTTGGCTTCCTGCTGTCCCCTTCCCATCTCTGAACATTTTACCTGGATAACTTCTGTTTATCCTTCAGGGTTCACCTTTATGCTGACTGAATGCTGAATATGTGCTTGAATGTCCCATCCTCAGGGAAGTCTTGGCTCATGTTCAGATCAGGTTTAGGTACCTCTGAAGGTTACCAGGTAAGCCATGCTCTTCTCATTAGGGCACTTATCACTACAGAAGTTACATGATTTAAAAAAAAGAAAAAAATATTTTACTCATTTTTAGAGAGAGAGAAAGGGAGAGAGAGAGAGAGAGAGAGAGAGAGAGAGAGAGAGTGAGCGAGAGAGAAACATCAATGTGAGAGAATGTAAGACAGAAAGAAACATCCATTGGTTGCCTCCTGGGAATTGAACCAGTGACCTTTCTGTGCATGGGACAATGCTCAACCAACTGAGCCACACTGGTCAGGGCTGAAGTTACATGATTTTAAAAATAAGTCTATCCCACTAAACTTAAGGTCCATAAGAGCAGATATAATGTCTGTCTATCACTGTATCCCAGTACTAAAATAGTGCTTGGTACATAGTAGGTGCTCAATAAATGTTTGGGGAATGCATGAACATAAAAGGATTTAAAGGAATTGCTTATAATCTAGTTGAGGAAAGACAACATTTTCACATGCAATGTTTACAAAGCAATGCTGACAAGGAAGTGGTTAGACTATACGACTTTTATTTTTTTTTTTTTTTTTTTTTTTTAAAATACATTTTATTGATTTTTTACAGAGAGGAAGAGAGAGGGATAGAGAGTCAGAAACATCGATGAGAGAGAAACATCGATCAGCTGCCTCTTGCACACCCCCGATTGGGGATGTGCCCGCAACCAAGGTACATGCCCTTGACCGGAATCGAACCCGGGACCCTTGAGTCCGCAGGCCGACGCTCTATCCACTGAGCCAAACCGGTTTCGGCTATACGACTTTTAAAGTCTTATCCAGTCCTGAGACTCTGTGATCCTTAACCTCACATCTAAGTTAACAGAGAGCACTCTGTACCTTCTGAGGTAATACAAAACAAAGGCATGATCAGAGTTGGGTATAGTTAATTCAGGAATATTTCTTAACCCAAATAGATGAATTTAAGGCTCAGCTTAAAGCAGCATTTCTCAATTTGAGCACTATTGACATTTTTGGGCCAGATAATTCTTTGTTGTGGGGGGCTGTCCTGTGTATTGTAGGATATTTAGCAACATCCCTGAACTCTACCCTCTGGATGCCTGTAGCAACCCCCAGTTCTGACACCGAAAATGTCTCCAGATGTTGTCAAATATTCCCTGGGGAGAGAGGGGTAGAGTGGAAATCACCCCTGGGTGAAAACCACTGACTCCCAGGAGGAGAATAAATTGCATTGCCTGAAGGAGAAGCTTCCTAGAGGCACTGAGTTGTGAATGAGCAAATCATGCTTAGGAAATGGCAAGATTCTCTTGGTTGGAGTGGGAAGTACTGAGATAAGAAGTTGGTCAGTGGGTGGAGAGCTGACTTCTGCTCATAAAGGGTGGCTTTGGGGGCATCATTATATGTTTGAAAAATGCCAGTTCTGTGGAAGTAAAAGTATGAAAGTCAAGGGCAGCCTGCTGGTGAAATAAGGTGACTAAGTGAGCTCCTTGGCGAATGGGTGGTGTGCCTCACTGGCCGGCTGCCTCCTCTCTGGCTCTGGTGGCCCCCGCAGGGCGCTTCATCAGAGCAGCTGCACCAGGAAGCCTCTCTCTGCCTAGCCGAGTGTCCTTCAGGGCTCGGGTGAGGCTGACCCAGCACAGTGCCTGCCCAGCATGTTGACGAAGTTCATTAGGTGAGCCCTTCGCTGGGCTGACCTGGGAAGGATGAAGGAAAAAGCCAACAGGAAAGGCAAAAATCTTCTAGTTTGTTGGTGTGATATTATCCTATCAAGTTCTTGGAATGATATCAGTAAATCCGGCACTGCTTTTTTTAAACAACTCATTAGTCATCATATTTTTATCTTCCTGATTTCTATCTTTACCCCAGGCTGGAACAGGGAAAGAAAGATGATAATTTCTGGCTTAATTAGTCATAACTCTTAGGTGTGTAAGGATGACACATTTTAAAATCATTTTTTAAATCAGGGGATGATATTACTAAAACTTTCATATTTTAAAATGACTTCCCCTGCAACATACAAGATACCAGTAACATGCCACTTTTATGTAGGCAGAGGGGAGTGAGAGAGGGTGTATTTCACAGGAGAGTAGTCATTGCTCATGGAGCTGGGGGCAGAGAGGGCAGAGCAGAAGTGTGAAGAACCTTGACCATGACAGGAAACCATAAAAATACTAGAGGAATCCACAGGCAGCAACATATCAGACATATGCTGAAGCAATTTCTTCACTGATACTGCCCCTAGGGCAATGGAAACTAAAGAGAAAATAAACAAATGGGACTACATCAAAATAAAAAGCTTTTGCACAGCAAAAGAAACCATCAACAAAACAACAAGAAAGCCCACTGCATGGGAGAACATATTTGCCAATGTTATCACCGATAAGGGCTTAATCTCCAACATTTATAGGGAACTCATACAACTTAACAAAAGGAAGATAAACAACCTAATCAAAAAATGGGCAATGGACCTAAATAGATACTTTTTGAAAAGAGACAGAAGGAAGGCCAAGAGGCATATGAAAACATGCTCAAAGTCACTAATCATTGGAGAGATGCAAATCAAAATGACAATGCGGTACCATCTCACATCTGTCAGAATGGCTATCATCAACAAATCAACAAACGACAAGTGCTGGCGAGGATGCAGAGAAAAAGGAACCCTTGTGAGCTGCTGGTGGGAATGCAGACTGGTGCAGCCACTGTGGAAAACAGTATGGAGTTTCCTCAAAAAACTAAAAATGGAACTTCCATTTGACCCACTGATCCCACTTCTAGGAATATATCCCAAGAAACTAGAAACACCAATCAGAAAGGATATATGCACCCCTATGTTCATAGCAGCACAATTCACCATAGCTAAGATTTGGAAACAGCCTAAGTGCCCATCAGCATCTGAGTGGATTAGAAAACTGTGGTACATCTACACAATGGAATACTACGCTGCAGTAAAAAGGAAGGAACTCCTACCATTCACAACAGCATGGATTGACCTGGAGAGCATTATGCTAAGTGAAATAAGTCAGTCAGAGAAAGATAAATACCACATGATCTCACTCATTTGTGGAATATAATGAACAACATAAACTGATGAACAAAAACAGATCCAGAGACAGAGAAGCATCTATCAGACCATCAAACCTCAGAGGGAAGGTAGGGGAGGGTGGGAGTAAGGGGAAGAGATCAACCAAAGGACTTGTATGTATGCATATACTAGTAAACGAGAATCAATGGTTAACCTAAGTTAGGGAAGGAATGAGGTGGCTAGGACAATGGAGTCATTCAATGGCTTGGGAAATGATTATAGAGCTCAGTCAGTACTTTAAGGTGATGGTAGGGGCTGAGGGGGTCGACTAGGATAATTTCTATATTCCTAGCTTCGTCACTAACTTTTAAAATTGCCTTCTGAGTCCCTTTATGGGACAAGAAGATCAAATTCATTACTTTTTTACTCATTCCATGGAGCATGAACCAGTTTGGTAACCTACATGAATCACTAAATTCTCCTCTAATTGCCTTTGGGATATTTCCAAGAAAAGGTCAACTTTCAAAGGATAAGGTTTACCTCCAGTAAAGATTTGCAAGAGAACATACATGCCCAAGCTCTATCTTAATCTTCAAAATGTTTCTTTTTCTTCTTCTTTTTTTTTTATCTGGAACTGGTAAAATATTTCGTAATTAGAAAAATTTAGTGACAACTCAGTTGTTAACTGAACTAATGTGCTTGCTATTCTAAGAGGCTGGGACTTTCATGTCCTCAGTGTCTCTGGTTCAGGCAGTTTCCTCTGTCTGGAATGTGTCCACGTGACCCCCTTCCCCCGCTTTCTAACTTCAAGCTGGGAATCATATGCAACTTTGAGGGCCAGGTC
Organism: Ia io; assembly: GCA_025583905.1. Lineage (NCBI taxonomy): Eukaryota > Metazoa > Chordata > Mammalia > Chiroptera > Vespertilionidae > Ia > Ia io. The sequence goes on along the minus strand of JAJQQW010000008.1, from coordinate 89,997,684 downwards.
AAAGGTCACCTCTTTTGCCTTCCTGACACCCTCACATCCCAGGCAGGAAAAATTCTGCCCCTTCCAGACCAGACTGTTTTCTCCAGTAAACTGTGCACTTTTTCATGGAGGCCCTGCATGCTCACCTTGAGTCACCTGCATGTTCAGCATGCACCCATCTAGATACAGCATACGTTTGATTCGTTTGGTTGAGTTGTGGAGGACTCAGGAATGCAGTAACCAACCTTCCATCTGCCTAGGAAGGTTGGAACCCAGAGCCCTCCATGAAGATCAGCAGCAACAGTGGGCATCAGGGAGGACTGCCATAGAAGCAGGGTGGGGCTGGGGCTCAGGGCCAGGGTTACTGCCTCTAGAAGACTTGGAGGGATGAGCTCGACAGGATAGAGACTTGGGGAAATGGAAGAAGGAAAGGGACTATTGGGAATCCTCTGTAACTCAACCAAACAAATCAAACATATGCTATATCTAGGTGTGTGAATGGGACAGTTTACAAGGGGGCTTAGGGACCAGAGTTAAGGTGTAACCCAAAATATGAGGAAAAAAATCAAGCGACGAGCCAAATTGTTGGCACAGACAGGCTGTCATTATCTTTGGGAGAGAGGGAATTATTAAGTTTGAGAAGGAAAACTTAAGCTGGGTCTGGAAGAACATGATTTGGACATTTAGAGGCAAGTGGGGGGAAATTCCAGGCATAAAGGTGGAAGCACGCATGTAGTGTTTATGAATGGAAAGGCCATTTGTGAGTGTGTGGGGCCACCAGCAGGTGTGGAGACGACAGTAACCGGAAGGGCACAGTCCAATTGTGGAGATTCTAGAAAGCATGGCAAAGGAATCTGTCCCAAATGCAGAAGGGAATGGGGCTCCCTATGCTTTCTGAGCAGAAAGAAGAGTGGTGAGAACAGCCCCGTGCTGAGGTGGTGTGCGTGCTTGACTGAAGCCTGTGGATCCCGCGGCCCTGGAATTGCCGAGACTTTGATAATCAAGTCTGAGCTGAAGGTGAGGTGGGAGAGGCTGCGGCCAGTTTTCGAACTTGAATCTCAGTAGACGTGTGTGCCAGGGATACTTGACACCAACATATGCACAATTCCCATCTTCCTGGAACATTGAATTCATTTGGGGAAAATACTTATATATTGAAGCAAATGCAGATATATGTTTTTTGTTTTTTTTTTTAGTAAAATGCAAATTTAGAATGAGGTTTCAAATAAATCCTGTGCCTGCTCTCTGGCACCCCGTTTCTTCTCATTCCTTCATGGATCAGAGTGCATTTAAACTGGATGTAAATTAGATGAAGGAATTTAGCTGACATTATTGAAAGGGGACATCTTACACTATTGCCAAGGTTTGATAGAGCGACTTTAAGAAAATGCCAAGTTGGTAACTGCTTCCTTTCATAGTAAGTTCCCAGGAGACAAAGATTTTAAAGATCACTGACTGCCACCTGGTCGGATTTTGTTTATTGGAAAGGACATCAAATAAAAGACATTTTCCCAACCGCACTGGAAGGGATTTATCAGGTACTTACCCCTGAATGCACATCTACCCCTGTCTATGGACATCAAAGGCTCCTTGAGGACAAGAAGCCAGTGAAACTGGAGGTAGACAGCTACCCCAAGACATTGACAAGGCCCGAATACCTATAGATTGATACTGAACTCATAATCCATTTTATTTGATTGTTTTAACCTATTTGCTAATGATATTAGTCATAATACTTATACCTGTTCTTTGGAGTTTTTATATAGTCCAACTGCTTATGCTTACTAAACATGTCTAAGACAACTATTAATACTCTTTTCATGGTTTATGTAAATATTATACTAGATGCCAAATACAGAAAAATGAGACAGGAGGCAAAGCTTGAATCATGATAATTCATAGGATAGAAATGATCCAAGCATTTTTTTTTTTTTTTTTTTTTTTTGCAATGACATCCATAAGGCCTGACTGCCTTCTATTTACCTGCCCTTCCCTTGGTACAAGGTTTGTGGCTTGGAGGTCAAGGTACTGTTTGCCATTAACAGAGATAAGAAAAGTGAGTTTTGGGTAGAAGATTAGTTTGGAGCCAAATATGTCTCTGAACTCGTGTCCATTGTTATTAAGTAAAGTTGTACTAGCTCTTTCTGAGGAAATGAGATAACAGATGAAAGCACTTTGAAATTTGAAAAGTGGGAAGGACTAGGTAATTATGATAATAATAACCTTTATTATTATTTTAACTATGTTTAGATATATTCTGCCAGCAGTTAGAATAAACACTTGAGTGACATTAGGGATTCAAAGGAAGGGATGAGACAACTGAGGGAGCAGGCATGGGTGGAGAAATAGAGGGGCGAGCAAGTCTTTAGAGATGGGGGAGAAAATAGGGTCTATCAAGGGCACAGTGAGAGCTGCAAGAGAAGGTGAGATAGCCCTAACCGGTTTGACTCAGTGGATAGAGCGTTGGCCTGCGGACTGAAAGGTCCCGGATTCGATTCTGGTCAGGGGCGTGTACCTTGGTTGCGGGCACATCCTCGGTAGGAGGTGTGCAGAAGGCGGCTGGTCGATGTTTCTCTCTTATTGATGTTTCTAACTCTCTATCCCTCTCCCTTCCTCTCTGTAAAAAATCAATTAAAAAATGTATTTTATTGGTCTCCACCACTCCGTACAATCTCACCTTCTCTTATAAATATAAATTTAATGTAAATATAAAATATAAATATAAATATTTATTATGTAAATATTTATTTATATATATAAAAGAGAAGGTGAGATTGTACGGAGTGGTGGAGACCAAGACGCTGTAGAATTTTTAGAAGCTGTAAATGTTCAGCAGTGTCAAGTGCTGCAGAGAGGCTAAGGAGAGGAGTGATTAAACTCTGTGGAAGTTGGAAAATCTTAGTAAATGGTTTCAATAAGGAGTAGAGGTAGAATTCAGACTTCGCATATCTTGGAGGGGTGTTAGATTAAGGCCTTAGATCTGCTCCCCCATCCTACCATCTTCACTCATATCTTTACCCTAAGCCCATAAACTTGCTCAAATCTTTCTCATCTGGAAACCGAACAAAAACCTTTGCTATCATCCTGTCTCTCTCTTTTCCTTCAAAGGCAAGCTTCCTGCATAAGTAAGTCTGATTAGCTCTCTTCTTCCTTACTTCCCACTCGCTTTCCAATCAGGTTTCTTTTTCTCACTCCCCAGTGAATGAGCCATCACTTGAGGGCCACGTGGATGAGACAAACTGGCACTTCCTTTCCTCCTCTGGCTTGTCCTCCCTGAGCCGTCTGATCTGCTGGCTGTCCCTTCCTCCCTTGGCTTCTCCTGTACATCTCTCCTCTTTGCTATCAAATCTCAGCTCTTCTGAGTGACCTTCAATGGCTCCCTTTGGCCTCCCATTCCCTAAATGTCAGAGTCCTGGTTTATTCTGCACTTTGTCCTTCTCGCTCTGCATGCTTTCCCTGGGTGACCTCATCAGCAATCAGGACTTCAATTACCAGGGGCTTACTGAAAATTCACATGTCTTTAGCTACTCTTTATACTTCTCTTCTAAATTCTAGATCCATATCATATGCCCGACTGCCTCCTAGATGCCTCCACTTAAACGTCCCTCAGGTACCTCAGACTCAGCCTTGTCCTGACAGAATTCATATCTTTTCAGCCAAACTTCTTGCCCTAGATTCCTTGTGAATATTTTCACCATTCAAGATCTCAGCCTCTTTGCCCCATTTCTAGTCAGTTGTCAACTCTAGCAAGATGGGTTTTGTTCACTAGAATCCCAGGGCAGCTGAGGGATACAGATTGGCTCAGTAGGGCTGCTGTGGATTGGGGGCTTTGTACAGTAGGGAGGACTGTGTGCTAGGAATGGGCACACAGTGAAGGCAGGGTAGTTATGGGTGATGCTTCCAATCTTGGGTAAAGTTAACTGAGTATCACCAAGTGCCGAGGTACTTGGAGTTCTTTTATATATATACTAGAGGCCCGGTGCATGATTGAATCATGCACGTGTAGGGTCCCCTACACGCTTTCGCTTTCGATCACGGGGGAGCTGGGTGCCTGTCCGCTGGTGCACCAGGCCTTTCAGAAGCCTCCAGCGCGGCGAAGGCTTCTGAAAGGTCTGGTGCCTGAACGGACAGGCACCCAGCTCCCACGCTTTTGCTTTTGATCGCTGGTGCACCAGGCCTTTCAGAAGCCTCCAGCGCGGCGAAGGCTTCTGAAAGGTCTGGTGCCTGAACGGACAGGCACCCAGCTCCCACGCTTTTGCTTTTTTTTTTTTTTTTAAATTCTTTTCCCAGTCCCTAACACCTGATTTTTTACAGAGAGGGACAGGCATCCAGAGAGTTGAAACATCGATGATTGAAACATCGATCAGCTGCCTCTTGCACAACCCCTAGTGGGGATGTGCCCGCAACCAAGGTACATCTTCCTTGACCGAATCAAACCTGGGACCATCAGTCCGCAGGCCGACGCTCTATCCACTGAGCCAACCGGTTTCGGCCACTTTGGCTTTTGATCACTGGTGCTCAGGCCTTTCAGAAGCCCCGGCGCGGCAAAGGCTTCTGAAAGGCCTGGCGCCTGAGTGGACAGGCACCCAGCTCCCCCGCTTTTGATGGTCCGCAGTGGGACGTGAGCTTGCTGCCCCAGAGGCCCCTTCTGTGCCGCAGCACAGCCATGGCGCAATCGCTGAGCTCGAGCCGCCGCTGGCAAGCGAAGCTCAGCGTCCCCCTGTCCCAATTTGCCATATTTGCCTCCTGGCCAATCGCGGGCATAGCGAAGGTACGGTCAATTTGCATATTTGTCTATTATTAGGTAGGATCTATATATCTATATCTATATCTATATCTATATCTATATCTATATATATTTCTTTATTTCAGAGAGGAAGGGAGAGGGAGAGAGAGATAGAAACATCAATAAAGAGAGAGAGAATTATTGATTGGCTGCCTCCTGCACGCCCCAAACTGGGGATCAAGCCCGCAAACCCTGGCATATGGACTTGGCCGGAATTGAACTTTGGACCCTTCAGTCCGCAGGACAATGCTCTATTCAGTGAGCCAAACTGGCTAGGGTGGTACTTGGAGTTCTTGAATCTAAAGGAACAGATCTTGTGCTTGCTTCGGCAGCACATATACTAAAATTGGAACGATACAGAGAAGATTAGCATGGCCCCTGCGCAAGGATGACATGTAAATTCGTGAAGCGTTCCATATTAAAAAAACAAAATAAAGGAACAGAGCTTGCCTGTGTCTGAATAGATCTGAACAGAGATAGCTCAATGAGGAACAGGAGTAGAGAAAAGCCCAACACACTAAGATTCAGATGTGGGAGGGCCAAGCGTAGTTGGATCTCTTAATGGCAAGAAGGACCCTAGTGAGTGTGGATTATACATGTCCCATTTACAGTTCTACCTCTGCAATGTCTCCTATGGGATCCTCTTTTCCTCAGTAGCCTCCAGGCTACTGCCTAACCTCGAGTCTTTTCCAGAAAGCAAATCTTATTGAGCCATTGGCTCTTTGAACTTTTGGACATCAAGTTAAAAGTTCTTTGGCTCCTCACACTAGGTCCTTCAGGATATGGTCTCTGTTTACTATCCAGCCCCATTTCTTGCTACTGCCGCACATTCTTTTTGCTTCAGCCATAAATGAGGAAGTTCCTCCAGTCCTTTAAATACACCAGGCCTCCATGTGCAGGACGTGAAATATCTGTCTCCCCTTCTCCTCCCCAATTCCATTCATTCTGCCATTTCTACTTTCCCTTCAATATTCAGTTTAAGCACCATTTCCCAGAAACCTTTTACAATCCCAATCTGATTTTCTCTGGGCTATGGTGGCATCCTGCATATAACATAAAAATACCCTTTACCACATCTCACTGTAATTAGATAACTTGCCTCTCTTTCCTAGTAGACTGAGTACTTTATGAAGGCAGATCTTAGTCTATCTGGCTTTCCAACCCCGTTGTGTTTTTTTGTGTGTTTTGTTTTATTTTTTAAATCCTCATCCGAGGATATTTTTCCATTGATCTTTTAGAAAGAGTGGAAGAGAGGGAAAGACAGAGAGAAACATCGATGTGAGAGATACGTGTGAGAGAAACACATTGATTGGTTGCCTCCTGCACAGGCCCTACACAGGGCACTGGAGGGGAGGAGCCTGCAACCCACGTATGTGCCCTTGATGGGAATCGAACTCAGGACCTTTTGGTCCGAAGGCCAGCGCTCTATACACTGAGCCAAACCGACCAAGGCTCAACCCCATTATTGAGCAATGTACAATGTACTGTGCTTGATATTTCTAAATGAATAAATAAAACATTATCAACCATGATAGTTTTAAAGTTTAGGCTATTTAACCTAGAACCTTTTAACATTTAAACAGCAGGCCATTTAGTTATGTCATTTCACATGCTAACCATGCATCTCATTCCTGAAGTTGAGTGCAATGTTGCTGGCCTATTTGCCAGTGGGAAAATCTGAACACTCAAAAATGCATCTCCAGGCATTATCAGCCCACAGACAGATAGGCAGCCTGTCATCTGCAGAACCCGCCAGACCAGCGTTCTTCTCCAGACCTGACCTACATGATACCTATAGCCAATAGGAGAGGTGGGCAGATAGACATATTTATGATCATTTATGTTGTCTTTAGGTTAAGGAGTGCATTGGTATGTTGGTGTATGTGGGTGTGTTTTTAAGTATTCGCGCATGAGCGGGCGCACGCCGAGGTGGGCGCAGGAGAGGAAGGAGGCAAGGTGTGCATCGCTTCAGAGATGCCTTTCCTGACCTTCTTGACTGGGTGACATTCGCCTCCCCACCCTCACTGAGCACCTATTTCTCTCCCTCTGCAATCCCAGCTTTAGTTGCATTTGTGTCTTTAGTACCTGCCTCCGCCGCTAGATCGTAAAATGCATGAAGATAGGAACCTAATGCGTTCCAGTTCACCCAGTAATTCTCCTCCCAGTAGGATGCCTGAGGCATCTCAGATATTCCACAAATACTTTCTAGGAGAGCGTTTTTGGGCAGGACTGGGTGGACCCCGGACTGCACTCACGCCCCGCCTATCAACAGCTCGCCGAGGCGGGGCGGGGCGGGCAGGGCGCTCTCGCGGGGACAGTCCTCGGGCTGGCGAGGGCGCGGCCCCGGGAAGGGGAAGCGGGGCGGGGCGGGCAGGACGCAGGGCTGCCCCTGGCCGCCTGGCCAATGATCGCTGGCCAGGCGGGGCTCGCGGTCGGCTACCCGGGCGCGCGCGGGGCTGGGCGTGCCCACGGGTGACGCGCGGGCGGCGCAGGCCAATGGGCGCGGGATGGTGAGCGGGCGGGCCTCCGGGCCCGGGCTTTAGGACACGAACCCGAGGCCTGCGGGACAGACTGACGTGGGATTGCAGCGCAGAAGTCACACTGCGGGGATGGCGTTGGCGCGGGCCTGGAAGCAGATGTCCTGGTTCTACTACCAATACCTGCTGGTGACGGCGCTCTACATGCTGGAGCCCTGGGAGCGGACTGTGTTCAGTATCCTGCCCGGGCCGCGGGTGCGGGGGCCGGGGCGGGAGCCCGGGGGCCCGGGCGGCATCCTTCCAGGCCCAGGGCCTGGAGGTGGGGGGAGCGGAGGGCGGGGAGGTGGTCCCGAGCGCGCGAACCGCGTGCACGGACTGGTCGCTTCACTGCGGGCGCGCGGGGCGGAGGTCCCCGGGCCGAGGGCGGCGCTCCCGGTTGGGGCGTGGGTGGGAGGGCGAGAACTCTTGAGATCCGAGGCCGCCGGTGAGTCCCTGGACCCAAGATGGAAGCGTCTTTATTGCTGGAAGAAATCCCCTCGGGCGATGGCTAACCTGGCTTGTCCTCGCCCGCACTTCGGCCGCGCCTGCCTTTGGGTCAGTCCCCTGTTCCTGTGGGAGGCAGGGACCGTGTAAGTGGAGAAAATCCGCTCCGGGCTTGGACGCCTTTGACCTTTAACTGTCCCTGATTTAACTGGCACTGATCCTAATTAGAACGCTAACCAGTTTTCCAGCTTTTTAGTCAGGTTGTGAATTTGTGCTCATGGCAGCTCAGTACAGATTTTTGAAAGCAGCTCGTTATTGTGCCTTCTTGGCCTTCAAGATGGGTAGTTTAAAAAGTGTGTTTTATGCTTTAATTCGCTATTTGCACAGTCCGTGGAAGTGGGGCCTGAAAAGGGATTTGTGGTTAGTTGCAGACTGCTTTAGTAGAATGCTAATGCATATTTGTTAATTATCATTGAATGTTTACTATGAGCCAAGCAATTGTGCTAAGCACTTTGCCTGAATCTGAACTCATCTTACTTTCCTAACAACCTCAATTAGCAACTCAGGTTTCTGAAGATAGGCTCCCTAAAGTCCATGACATTGGTGTCTCCATTTGTCTATGTTGACATCCCTTGATATTATTCTTGCAGAAGAAATAACCATGAGATGTAACATTTTAAAACTTGGGGGCCAATATGAAACAAGCATTTTACACAATATGCTTACTTCGCACAGGGTCTCTCCTTCTCCATGTGCTTTAGTTTGGAGCAGCTTCAGAACAACTTTGCAAATGCACAGTTGCATTCTGGCTAAGTGACTGAGGTAATTTCATTCCAAGCCTTAATAAGTGTGTTTATTTGTATGAACTAACATAAGATTGTACTGAAAGCTGAGTCTTTGTTTCAACACTTTTGAGGAAGCTTAGTTGCTTACAAGGAAATTTTTTTTTTTACTGGTGGGATCCCTCAGCCTGGCTGGCGATCAAGGCTATGGGGGAGGGGGGGGAGCAGCGGGGAGGGGCTGCGGGCAGTTGGGGCCAATCGGAGCCCGGATTGGGCTGGTCAGCTGCCGCAGTACACGTCATAGCAACCGGTGGTTCTGCTGTTCTGGTCGCTGGGCTTTTATACATATAGATTGCTGTTGGCATTTCCAAACCTGGAATTTCAGAACCAGAATGCATATTTTGGATTTAATGTCTGAAAGTAAAGTATTCTCTGATTTACTGAACCATTTATTTATAGCTGCAGTTTAGTCTCACTCTAAATTTATAGATTAGAGCTCATGAGGTGTTTCTAAAATATAGAAACATACTTCTGAACACAAACTCATTTAAAAGTGAGTTTAAACAATGTTGTACTAAACTGAAACTCTTTAACTCAGAAGTTGAATGTAGAGCCCGCTACAGAGTCTACTGGACTATGGCTTAAAAATGCTAAGTTGAAATTTTCAGAAATAAAGAATTCATAAATTTTAAATTGCACGCTGTGATGAAATCTTGCTTTCAGCCTGAGATGTGAATTCATACCTGTGTCCAGCATATGTGTAGTGTATATACTACCTGCTACTTAGTAGCCATGTAGCCATTTTGGTTATGAGAGAGCGAGAGAGAGATTTATATAACTTATTACAGGACATTGTTATAATTCTATATTATATTAATTGTCATTACTCTGTCACTGTGTCTAACTTACAAATTAAACTTTATCATAGTTATGTATGTATAGGAAAAAACAATATATGTAGGGTTGGGTACTATCTGCAGATTCAGAGATCCACTGGGGGTCTTGGAATGTATTCCCTGGATATTGGGGGACTAACTATAGATTTTACACTTAAAAGCTTTTGTTGGCATGTGGATAAATGCTACAGCATCAGTGGTGTTATGGCTTTTCTGTATCATGTTGCAGTAGTAATAGTGTCCCATAAATACCTAGGTGACGGCTTTCTTTGGGATGGAGAAATAAATCATGAAATGAAGTGTAGTGCCTCTTTAGATTTTTGCCTTTGAAGCTTTTGACTTCTCATTGGATTAAGTGACCAAGAGATTTCAATTTTTAAAGTACTGCTAAGAACTACAACCAGCTAGCATCAGGTACTGTAGAATTCTATGATTTTAAACCTAAGATTTTTTTTTTAAAAAGCTTATTTCAAAATTCACATTTTAAAATTAACCTAGGGTAGAAATGCAATTCTTTGACGTAAGCCAATCTTAAATTACTGTTAGCTGTTGTGTTTATATTATGTCAATTCAACTTCTAGAATTATTTTGAAGTCAGACATTTACTTACTTTATAGTTTAGAACGTCAATTTGAGGTAAAATCAATTTGAGGTAAATCGTCATTTTAACTTGGAGGAAAGAACTGAATGAGAAAGCTGAATTCCTCATCCTCCCCACTCCCTTACTTAATGGGGAGCCTTAATTACTGTGAAGTATTTCGGAATTTCATAAATTCATTAATAATTAGTAAGCCTCACACAGAACTATTTGTGGCCAGTTACATGGTTTGGGAAAGAGACATTCTTCAAAAGTACATTGAACACAGTTATCACTACTAGAAACCTAAATCTTACGTAAGATTTAGTGTAAGAGAAATTTGTCTGGCTGTCTGAAAAATGGCCTCTGTCTGAGTTAGGAGTCTTGGACAGAGGAAGAATCTAGAAGAAAGTAAATGCATTAGCTTACATTACACTGCTGTAACTCATTTAATAATTCGAAGTTGCCCTTATTTTAGGGAAAACATAGCTATAACTATTTCTGCATACTTTTTAGGGGCATCCTTGAACATGTGAGTTTGCTTTTCTCTATTTCTTCCCAAATCAAATAGCTAGACGTGAATTAATACCTGTTGTAAATTGAAAGGTCAGTCTCAATTGAATATGAGGGTTTTTGAAGTTTTCTAAGTAAGAAAATTTTAATTAAAAAATAAAATATTTTAAGGAAATGTATCTGTCAAGTCAGACACATTATAAATAGTTCTTAAAGCAATAACATTTATAAATTTGTTTTGTAAATCCTTCTATGCTAGGACCTGCATCCTAAATTTTATTTTGTCTTCTGATACCACATTTGAAGTGATAATTAGCTTTTGTTTTGTCAACCAGTATTTATTTTATGCACATACATGGTTTCTATCTTACAAAAAAATGGAACCTGATACTTGCATAAAACAAGGTAACTGTAAAATGAATCATGTAAGTGCTAAGTGGTATTACAATGAATCCATCTCAGAGGGGAAGTTTTTGACATGTTTCAAAACCTTTCCCTTTTGGCAGCCATTAGTGCAAAGGAAAAGACCAGGTTTTGTAACCAAGACAGGTTTTGTAACCAGTGAGACACTCCCTGTAGTGCCTCATTGAATAATATTGTAACCATCCTGTTGAGGGCAGGTGGAAAAAATAAAAATACCTTGTTAAAAAATTTGAAGCACAATAAAAGTCATTTTAGCCTTGTTGTTTTAATGAAAAAACCAAGTTTTAGTCTGTAATTACTGGATTATATTTGTCATCTCTCTACAGCTTCTTATGTTTTCACTAGAGGCCGGTGCACGAAATTCGTGCACGGTGAGGTGTCCCTCAGCCCGGCCTGCACCCTCTTGCAATGTCCGACTGCCGGTTTAGGCCCGATCCCAGCAGTTGGACATCCCTTTTGCAATCCGGGACCGCTGGCTCCTAACCGCTTGCCTGCCTGCCTGATGCCCTTAACTGCTTGCCTGCCTGCCTGATCGCCCTAACTGCTCTCCTGATCGCCCCTAACCACTCTGCCTGCCTGCCTTATTGCCCCTAACTGCTTGCCTGCCTGCCTGATCGCCTCTGCCCCCACCACTGTGGCTTTGTCCGGAAGGTCGTTTGGCTGTCCGGTCTAATTAGCATATTATGCTTTTATTATTATAGATGGCATTTTACACTTCCATTTATTTTAAGCAAAATATGGGCAGTTTTGGGATTATGCTAGGAATTAGATTCTCTCTGAAAAACAGGCCTTGTTTCTTCAAGGACAGACTTTAAACCACAGTGCTGGGCAAACAATGCTTGAGAAACATTTGTTTATATATTGATGTGTCATTTCAAAGCAATTGTATAAATATTTAGCAATGGTAAAAGAGACCTGATTTTAAACCACTTTTAGAGTAGCTTTGAAGCTTGGCTATTTCTAATGAACAGAATTCAGTTCTTGGGGGAGAATTCAAGTTTAAAGAAGTAGAAAATGCTATGATTGGAAGAACTTCCTTGATTTTTTTGGAGATGTTAAAAAATTTGCATTGCTCTGTCTATTCACTTGTAAAAGGTATATGTTTGCTGAATTCTGTGTTCCAAACGTATTATGCACCTTCTAATTGCCAGATACTATTCTAGATAGTGGGACTATAACTGTGAGTAAAACAGATAAAAATATTTATTTTAATGCCACTAGATAAATAAGTAAAAAATACCGATGATTAGATTGTTAAAGCTGTTATGGAGAAAAAAAAAAAAAGAAGAGGCTAGGAAGTAAGGAAGAGGGCGTGTTCTTCAGCTTTAGCTACAGTGGTCAGGGAGAGGGCATTTACAAAGATTTAAGCAGAGCAAGAATTCAGGGCAATGAGTATTGCAGGCAGAAGGAACGGAAGTACAGGCACCAGCATGTTTCAGGGATGCTGAGGGGCCACTGTGGCTGGGCAGAGTGAAGGGCGTGTGAGTAGCAGGAGGCGAGGCCAGGTCCTGTAGGGCCTCGTAGATGCTGGAGTGAGAGTTTGGGCGATAAAGTGCCTCAGGTTTTGAGCAGAGCCACTCAAACCCAGTAAGTTTCCTCACAGACATTTTAATGTTTAATAAAACAGGAAAGTAAGATATCAGAATATACACTTATTTTATCCATGAAACTTAAAGTTCTTTTCATTTTGAATGAAAAAAACAAAAAACCAAACACACACACACACACAAAATCACACCCAAAAATCTAGGAACTGTTTTTTCTCATATTTAATGTACTGAGATTTTTAGTAAGTTTCCAAGAAGAAGGACTTCATTTCTTCCTTCAAGGAAATTAGAACCACGTTTCAGGAAAAATTCAGATTCACACATGTTCTCAGAATGATGCCCCATGTGAATTTCGCTCAGGGAGCCGGGCAGTCAGTGTGGCAGGTGCAGGGCAGGAAGGGCCTGGTGGACTGGGGTGTGGAGCACTTCCATGGGGGAGTTTTGGAGTGTTGTTTTTCGCAGCTTGGAGGAAGGTGTGGACTGGGGTACAGAGGTGGGCTGGGCTGTGAAGTACATCAGGCGGACAGGCTGGAGCAGGATTAAGGCAGAATAGGTCGGAAGTAAAATGGAAAAAGCTGGTTGGGGCCATTTATTAATTCAGCATACTTCTTCTCTGAATACCTACCTTGTGCCTGATGTTGGCCTGGGTGCTTGTGATACATCTGTAAGAAAATGAGACACACATCTTTGTCCTCGTGGAACTTTTATAGTGAGTGAGTGATGTAGTATGTTAGGTGGTAAGCATTATAGAGAAAAGAAAAGTAGGTCATGGGGATAAGAAATACTCCGATGGGATGGAGTTGCTGTTTTTTTTTGTTTTTAAAAAAAATATATTTTATTGATTTTTTTACAGAGAGGAAGGGAGAGGGATAGAGAGTTAGAAACATTGATGAGAGAGAAACATCGATCAGCTGCCAGATGGGAGAGAAACATCGATCAGCTGCCGCCTGCACACCCCGCACCGGGGATGTGCCCACAACCAAGGTACATGCCCTTGACCGGAATCGAACGTGGGACCCTTGAGTCCGCAGGCCGACGCTCTGTCCACTGAGCCAAACCGGTTAGGGCGGCGTTGCTGTTTTTAAACAGGACACTAGGAGAGGCTTAATTGAGAAGGAATATTTTGAGTAAAAACATAAAGGAGGTGAGGGAGTTCGCTGGGTTGGATCTGAGGGCAGAGCATAGCTGGCCGAGGGTAGAGCCAGTATGAAGTCCCTGAGCCCAGAGCCCGCCTGGCGTATATGAGGGCCATTACGAGGCAGGTAGTGCTGGGCTGAGTGAACGTGCGGGGAGAGGAGTAGGCTGTTTCTACGATGAGAAGACCTTTCCTGTGTATGGATGTACAGCTGGTTGAAGCATTGTCAGTATCTACTCCTGACATCCGAACCTAGTCGTCACCTCTCATCCGGGTCAGGTTGTCAAGCATGGAGATACCAAATGTGCTAAATGAAGGCACGGCAATTTAGCGAAGACCATAAGAAAGGGTCGCCTAGTCATCAGATTTAAGGTAAACTTTCCCGAGAATGGCTTTCTCCCTCCTGATAAACCCTCTTTGCTGGAAAAACTATCTGCCAGGAGGGAAGTAGAAGAGACGGATGAAATGGAGAAGCATGTGAGGATGAACATCAACCTGGGGATGGTGTTGAGTGTCAGACCTCTTGATGGGGCCACGGAATAAACTCTTGGCATTTTAGGTACAGTTGTGAATGAGTGAAGGACTGTAATCATAATATGCTCATTATTTGCTGTTGTTTTTGTTTTAATAGTTAGCTATAGTAGTGTTTTAAAAGTTAAATGAAGAATAAACTCAAGTACAAAAAAAGAAAATGTACATATAGAATCACCTGAAACCCTAAATAGACTTCCAGTAAAAATCAGCATGTGATTTGATGATTAGGTAAAATGCTTAATATCAGAGAGGGTTACGTCTAGAAAAATGTTCTTAGTAAATAATGCCTTTTAGAAAGATTTTCTCAAGGTATTTTCAAACAATATGTGATTTCAGAATAACCTTGAAATAACCTGGACATTTTGCACTGCCTTCAAACTTACATAGAAAATTAATTTCTTCATATAAGCATAACCAATGGACACAGGCACCAGGGCGGGTGAGGGCATGAGCGGGTTGGTGGGGTGGGGGGGCAATAAGGGGTAAGGACACATATATAATACCTTATAAACAAAAACAAAAAACAAAACAAAAAAAGGAAATGAATTTCTCAACAATCTTAGTATTTTGTTTGTATTTTATGCCATTTCCTTATTTATTTATTTATTTATTTATTTATTTATTTATTTATTTATTTTAGTTGCCACTCCCTTTTGTAGAAATGAATGCAGCTTTCCATTACCAGGGAGGATTAAATGGGGAAAACGGCGGTAGGAATAATTGTAACTGGTAAATTAATCCTCCAGCCCAGTGGTGTTCAGACTTTTTATGTGGCCCCTAAAAGCATGTAGTGTGTATCCTCTCACTCATGTAGCTAACATCTGAAATCTTTTTATTTTTAATTTTTTTGTTAATCCTCACCCAAGGATATTCTTTCTATTCATTTTTTTAGAGAGGGGAGGGAGGGGTTGGAGCGGGGGGAGAGAGAGAGAGAGAGAGAGAGAGAGAGAGAGAGAGAGAGAGATATGATATTGGTATCCTCCTTCACATGCCCTGACCAGGACCGGTGATCGAACCTGCAGCCCATCCCTTGGTTGGGAATCAAATCCACAACTCTTTGTTGCATGGTCTGGTGCTCTAACCATTGAGCACACCAGCCAGGGGAACATCTGAAGTCCTTCACAATAAACTTAGGCTGTTACAAAAGGATTTAATCCCTTGCTTTTCATACATGTATTGTATTGCTATGTATTTTTTTTAAACCTTAAAAGTATAATTTTTTAATACAATTCATAGAAAATGTTTATCATATAACCTAATTGGTAAAGCCAGTCCTCATTGTGAAGCCAAGTAGGCAAAATCAGCCTTAATTTCTTCTTTTTTTTTTATCCTCACCTGAGGATATGTTTAGTGATTTTATAGAGAAGAAGGGAGAGAGAGAGAGAGAGAGAGAGAGAGAGAGAGAGAGAGAGAGAGAGAGAGAGAGAGAGAAAGAAAGAAAGAAAGAAAGAAAGAAAGAAAGAAAGAAAGAAAGAAAAAAATATCCATGTGGGAAAGAGAAACATCAGTTGCTGACTGGGGATCAAACCCACAACTTAGGTATGTGCCCTAACCGGGCATTGAACCTGCAACCTTTTTGGTGTATAGGACGATGCTCCAACTAACAACCACCCAGCGAGGGCAAAATCAGCCTTAACCTTTTGCACTCGGATGTCGAGTGTGACTCGACACGGTTAGCATTAGAATAAAGGAATCAAGAAAAAAGCAAGCGAGTGCAAAGGGTTAATTTCTGTCACAAAAAGCTCAGTGCCATTTTTCTGTTCAAATAATCTGTTAACAGTGGAACGCCTATCTCACTTGTTTTTAGTTTTATAACTTTACTAGAGGCCCGGTGCATGGATTTGTGCACCAGTGGTGTCCCTCAGCCTGGCCTGCACCTTCTTGCAATCTGGGACCCCTCGTGGAATGTTGGACTGCTGGTTTCAGCCTGATCCCTGCAGGCCTGGCTATAGTAGTGTGCGAAGTGGCAGGCGGTCAGGGAGGAACCTGATCCTGGCCCCATTGCGCCTGCCACTGCCGCTCGGTAGTGCTGCCGCAGAGGTGGGTCGCAGTTGCGCTCAGCCCAGCATCTGGCGCCTGTCTGTCAGGTGAGCAGCGCTCTGTCTGTCAGGTGAGCAGCGCTCCCGCTGGGAGCGCACTGACCACCAGGGGGCAGCTCCTGCATTGAGCGTCTGCCCCCGGTGGTCAGTGCGCACCATAGCTACCAGCTGGTCATCTGGTTGTCCGGTTGTCCAGTCGCTTTGGCTTTTATATATATAGATCTGTCAATTAGTGGTTAGTTGTCATCTACATTGATTATGTGAAGAATTTTCAAAGTGGTGACAGGTAACCAATGTGTAGAGCTTGTTTGGTGAACCTTCATCCTCATTATGTTGTTTTTTTTAAAAAAAATATTTTTATTGATTTCAGAGAGGAAGGGAGAGGGAGAGGGAGAGAAACATCCATGATGAGAGAGAATCATGGATGGGCTGCCTCCTGCACACCCCTTACTGGGGATGGAGCCCACAACCCGGGCATGTGCCCTGACCAGGAATCGAACCAGCGACCTCCTGGTTCCTGGGTCGACGCTCAGCCACGCCGGCCGGGCCTCATTACGTTTTTGTGGATGCTCAACCAACTGAGCCACACCGGCCAGGGCTTGCTATGTTTTTTGATGTGACTAGTGCAATCAGAGACTTAAAGGTTTGAAGTTATTTAGATTAGTGAAGAAATAAATCATACCCATTGGAACAAAGGTCCCTGGCCTTTTCCCACTGAGAAACTACTTTTGATTTCTCCAAAGTCTTGTGACTCAAATAGGCAGTGATAAGGCAGAGTTACTGTTTGGGACAGGAAATGTTAGTTACTGTGGTCTTGCTTCTGATTACTGTACTTATTTTTAAAACATTTCCTCTTTTTTTTATTTTTTTTTTAATTTTTTTATTGTTGCATGAAAGGGTTGGGGAAGACCCTTGATGGGCAAAAAATCTTTATATTTTCCTATCTGGAAACTTACCAGCTCCTGATTAGTTGGGGAACCCTGTTAAAGAAACAGCAAAAAACATGCACATAAATGGTTTCCATTTGCTTTTAAATCCATTGAACCCATAAAATAAATATTTATGTTCTGTCCAGGTTATAAATAACCTCTCTCTGATTGTTCATTCAGCTCTTGAACAAATTTATCTTCAGCACCTGCACATATCCTGGCACATTATCTGCTCAGTTCTTGAGTGTTTTATGCAGTGCCTGCTTTATCCAGCAGTGTACTACAGGAAGAAACAAAGGATGGCTGAGCTGAGGTGCTTTTCTTCTCAAGAACTTAAAATTCATTGATAGAGACAGTTATAAACACACAAAACAGAAGTCTGTTTTTTAGATGTTGAGGTCTTTGTTTTAATCTAGGTTTCTCTAACTTTATTGTATATTTTTTGAATCATGTAGCCCCCTCTAGAATATGGATCTGATTAATTTGTATACAGCTACTGATACTTATATGAAAAACAAGAACTTGACAAATAGAAGGATTCCTCTGTCATTTTGTGTATCACTTTCCAATGTATGTGTGTTAGATAACATTGATTATTTTTCTGTTTTCTGTGGTGAGACAAAAGTATGTGAAAGATGATTGAGAGTTGGTGTCTAAATGCCCTCTCCAAGCAAGTGGGATCCTAAAATGTTAATGAAGGCAGCAGCCTCATTTCATGGAGAAGCTCGGGCCCAGAGAGGTTGTGATATCCCAGGCTTGTACTATAAATTAATAATAAATTACTTTGGGCAGTTCTCAAACATTGGTTTGAGTCATAATGTTAAATGTCCACTTCCTCAAATAATAGCTTTAATAAGCATTGTATTGCCTTTTGTTGCAGAATAGATTTGATTCCAAATTCTCACATCAACTCCATTTTATGGATAAGGAGACAGGTGATGGAGAGTTTTTTGGCACATGCAGAATTGGCAGAGTCACAACTCAAGCCTAGTGCCTTGGTGTTTCCAGTATCCGTTTCTTGTATGTGTGTGTCAAGGGTACTTTAAACATTGCGAGGCGTGTTAAAGAATGCGATGGATTGAGAAATCCATTCAAGTACCAGATAGCTGGTACACTTTAAATTGTGTGTTTAGCTCTATTTGTGAGAATACTTCTTAGGAGGCGAACAGCACATGTTCCCTAACCTTGCAAATGTCACAATAGAACCAGTGCCTAAGCATGTCAATAAAACTGCCATTTTAAATGGTGCCAAGCATAATCTCAGCGGATATGCAACTCAGTGTAATGGAACTATTTCCACTACGTTGCTTAAATTGCATTTGTAGAAAGCTACTCATAGAAGGTGCCTTCTTTCTGCATTCCTTTTAAGGCTAATGGTTCTGTTGTCTATTTGTTCCCTTAGAGTGAATGTCACTGTATAGTTAAGTCAGTTTAAAATACTCTTAATTTTTGAAAGCTTTAAGATAATTTTAGGGAATAATTTTGAAATTTAATTGCATGGAAAACTCACTTTTAGAAGCTATTTAATTATTGTGATTCTGGAAATAATTAGGAGAGATGGGATCAGAATATAGAAACGTTTTTTTGGGGGACACAGGATAAAAGTTAAATTTAGCAAGTGGCTCTGGGTAAAAGGTAAGGTTAAGTTTTATATTTTTTTGAGCCACTTATAAATTGGCATTTGCATCTAGGTCCAGGTGATTTTTGATCATTTTCTGTTTAACTTGGTCTGAATTGAGAATTGTTTATTTTATTTCTGGGACCTAAGACTCTCTTTATTTCCTAGTAACAAATTAGATCCGGTGACGCCTAACCCCAGTTTTGTAAAGGAGGAAGTTCTTTCACACAAAACATTTTAGTTTCAATACCATTTGTGGTTCCATTTTCCTTTACAGTTCTTGTTTATTAAAAAAGAGATTACTGACTATTTTGACACATGAAATGCCCACAAAATATAATACAGTGAATGTGCATGTACTACCAGCTAAGTGAGAAAAGCGTTAGTAGTACTTTTGAAGCCCCCTTAATGGCCCTTTTCAGTTGCTTCTCCCTTCTTCTCCCCCTTTCACTCCACCAAGTAACCACTGTCCTGAATTTAGCATATACAATTTATTTATTATTACCTTTATTCCACATGTATGCATCACAACATAATGCTATATAAAGTCACAATCTCTAGTATCTTTTAATCAGGCAAAAAAAAATCTTTAGGTTTTGATAAGTTCTTGTTTCACTTAGGAAAACATCGTGATTTTTTATGCACATAAAAATTTAAAAGTTAGATAATTTAGTGTTCACAAAATTGAGCTTAATTTTCAGATTCTTGTCTTATATGGGAGTAATCTCTGTTAATTGCATGTTCCTTAACTGATATATTCTCCATACTAAATTGGAGAATTCCAGTGCCATAAAGAGTACATGATATAATCAATCCAATGGCTGTTTTCAGTAATCACTTCTTATTTGAATTGAATTTGAGCCAATGACCTGAAGATTATTACTATATCATTTCATTTGCTCGGTGTATACTTTTATAAGACTTACATAAAAGCTGTAAAAAACCAAAAAGCAATTTGAAAATATAGTATTGCCTAGAAATGGATTTTGCTTTTCTCCTTTGTAGTCACTATAAAGTTTGCCAGTCACATAATATGTGGAATATGTAGGAAGACCCACAGGGACTCTAGAGTCAAATACTGTTTCTCAAACCATCCCTTATTCATCAAATATTTATTGAGTATGTGTTATGTTAGGAGATACAAAACTAAGACATTGTTCCTATGTTCAAGGAGTTGATAATCTGGATGAGATAAATACGTCTATAAGTAGGTCATGCCGAGTGATACGAGCAGTTTTATATGAGCAGGTGGGAGTAATTAATTCTGCCAGGAGGTTAGGGTGAGAATGAGAAAACTGTGAGTGCTAGGGAAGGCCTTGTGTAAGAGGAGGCAACTAGCTGAGCTCTAAAAAGGAGTAGGTTTTACTAGGAGGAACAGGACTCTTCATATGTAGGGAGGTATTATAGCAGCGATTTTCAACTGATGTGCTGTAAGAATTTCTAAAACATGCAATACCTGACTGTTTAGTTAGGGGTGCTATACCTCTTTCCTATGGATTGTCGAATAACAAAATGACAATAGCCAACACACCAATAGCTGGTTTCCAGTGTGAATGAATCAAAATTATACCTATTTTTTGTCAGATTTGCAAAACACATATTTTTTGGTGTGCTGCAGAATTTTAGTAATTATTTTGTGTGCCATGAGATGAAAAAGGTTGAAAATCGCTGTATTATAGTATAGCGATTAGTTAAGAACACAGATTTTTGGTGATCGCTGCCTTGGTTCGGAACTGGCTCCACTGTTTGCTCTGATTGGGAGTGTCACTTGAGCATGCTGAAGTGTCTAACTGCTGGGCACACACTAGACTTTCACAAATGAGAGCTGCTGCTACTACTATTATTCGTATGTTATTATTAAACCATATTACTGGTAAAAGGCAGAGCAGTATGAAAGTAAAGAATGCTGTTTCCTAAGGCTCATGTAGTAGGGCTGCGAGTAGGATGGTGTTTGTTGGGATGATTTTGAGTGTTGGGTGGAACAGTGGAAAGTAGTGTAGTGCTGCTCTTGGTCCCCACCTTGATCCCCGAGCCCCTTTGAGTGTTGACTGCCAGTGCCGTTTAGCTGCCTCCTTCTCCTGACTGTTGCCCTCAGCCAAGGCAGTTGTCTTGCTCAGGTGGATTTTCCTTCCACATCCTGCAGCCAGTGATGGACAGATAAAGGGATACAAAAGGTCAGACCCCTTGCCTCAAAGCATCACCAACTATGTGGTACAATTCATGCTCTAGAGCAGCAATCGCCAACCAGTGGTCTGCGGACCACTGGTGGTCTGTGAGGTCCAAATGGTTGGTGACCGCTGCTCTGGAACACCCTTGGGAACTGAGCCCCTGAGCCTACTCTGTTCTGCTCTACTCACTCGCCTTCTGATAAAACTCCCTCAAGAGTAACTTATACAAGAATCCCTGTCCCAGTCTCTTAATTCTATGTCTGCTTCTATGGACTTCAACCTAAGACAGGTAGTTTGGATTAGATTGGAAACGTCCTTGGAAGCTTGGCTTAGAATTTCAAGTGCTATCCTATGGGCAGTTGGGAAGCCTAATGCATTTTTTTTATACATTAAAAATATGTTTTTATTTATTTTAGAGAGAGAGGAAGGGAGAGGGATAGAAAGATAGAAACATCACTGATCAGATGCCTTGTACTGGAGATTGAGCCCACAATCTGGGCATGCACCCTGACCATGAATCAAACCAGTGACCTCTTGGTTCATGGGTTGATGCTCAACCACTGAGCCACACCAGCCTGGCACCTAATGCATTTTAAATGTATTTTTAAAAATATATTTTATTGATTGTTTACAGAGAGGAAAAGAGAGGGGTAGAGAGTTAGAAACGTTGATGAGAGAGAAACATCGATCAGCTGCCTCTTGAACACCCCTACTGGGGATGTGTCCGCAACGAAGGTACGTGCCCTTGACCGGAATCAAACCTGGGCCCTTCAGTCCACAGGCCGACGCTCTATCCACTGAGCCAAACCGGTTCGGGCCTAATGCATTTTAAAAGGATCACTGTAATAAAGAGTGGCATGGAACATGTCTAGAGGCCTAAAATGGGAGCTTTTATTTGATTAAGTAAGGAATGATAAATACCTCAATCATTTATCATTGATTAGGATGGGGGACTTAAACTATAAAGTCCCTTGTAGGGGTTGGGAAGAACTGAGAAGTCAGATAATTTGAATGTGGAGAGAAGGGATCAAATAAGTTTGTAGCTCTGTGAACTTGTGAAACTCAAGAAACAAGTTATCTGTTCCCAAAAGACAGTGATGGGACAGGCATTGGATAAAAGCTCTAGAAATTCTCATTCAAGAAGGGAGGAAATTGAAGGGAAAATGGAGTTACCAGTTCCAGGTGATTTTGAAATCCAATCTGTCAAGCTCTTTTAGGTTTCAGTGCCTGGAAATATCCTCTTTGCTTTGAGGCTCCCCCCTGCTGGACTCATGGCTCTGCCCTTGGGATCATCCTTTCTGTCTCATGAAGGTTTTGGTCCCCTGAAGAGGCAGGGACTCAAGACAAGGCTCAGCTACAGGATAGAGAATGCCAAGAACTCCTAAGCCTCTATCAGAAATATCTATCAGAATAGAAAGAGAAACTCACCATGTCTCTCTCAGCACTTGATGCTGCTAGAATGCAGGAAGAATAGGTATTCAATAGGAAGAGCACTCTCCCGTCTTTATCCATGGAATGGATGGTTTCTACTTGAGTGTAGCCAAACCACAAACCTACTACCAAACCAAGCAAAAGCCTAAGTCTGCAAACCGAATCCCTTGTGGAGTTCAGGAATAATTCTTTGAAACCATCAGCCCATCAAAATCCCAAAGAGGATCTAGACAGGGTGCCGTCAGAAACCAGAACATGGGATTATGGATCCCCAAGGAAAAGACGAGCAGATGCAGTCCCTGCAGGGAAAGTCCCTTCAGAGGCACTGAAGACGAAGGAATGCCAGCACCTTAAGCCTACGCTGTCTAGACCAGCGGCCGCCAACCTTTTGGACCTCACGGACCACCAGTGGCCTGCGGACCACCATTTGGTGACCGCTGGTCTAGACTGTGTTGTGCTGGTAAACTTGCTGAAAATGCAGATCATGCAGATCATGTTCATGTTAGCCATTCTACAGACATGACCCCTCAGTATTCCAAGACACACCTGGAATCATGCCATTATTGTGGGCATTCCTGGGCATCTCTGATGCATGGCCAAGAGGTACTGCAGCCCAGTGAAACTGATTTCTAAAAGCAGCTATCAGAAGATAGAAGGCAGCAACTTATCCTTAAAAAAATGGAGCTGGAAATTAAAAAGGAGCGCCTGCAGCATCTGCTGGAGACAAAGCTTCTCCTAAAACAGCAGCAGCTTCATCAGTCTCACCTAGGCTACAGTTGGTTAAGAACTCAAGCTGTGTTTAAGTTGAAAGAACTGATTGCTGATGAAAGAGCTTACTAAGCCCTGAGAGCTCAACTTGGATATGAATGGGAGTGACTCTGGACCAAGTTTGCTGAAGTCACCATGTGATTGGAACATCATCATCCATCAAAAAGCACCAAGAGCCCTGGCTTGTTTGGCTCAGTGGATAGAGCGTCGGCCTGTGGACTAAAGGGTCCCGGGTTCGATTCCAGTCGAGGGCTCATGCCAGGGTTGCGGGCTCAGTCCCTAGTGTGGGGCATGCAGGAGGCAGGCAATAGATGATTCTCTCTCATCATTGATGTTTCTATCTCTCTCTCTCCCTCTCCCTTCCTCTCTGAAATCAATAAAAATTTATTAAAAAGAAAAAAAAAAAGGCACCAGGAGTCCACTAACTGGAGAGACTAGAAGGGAGAAGAAGACAGTTGGGAGAGACTAGAAGGGAGAAGAAGACAGTTTCACTCACCTATGGAGGGTGATGCCCTGTGGACATGTCAAAAGAAATATACCTTATAAAAATCTTGACCCCAAAGAGGGATGATGACAGGAGTTAGAAAATATGTGTTTACGTCTCCTATGACAACAGGAAGCCAAAAAGAGCTTGTAAGCTCAATCACATCATCATTCCAACATGACTCCTCCTGGTATGGGGCAGCTCTGCTGGATTTGGTTCAATCTCTGAGCCCAGAGTTCGCTTCTAGACCTCAGCCCCATCCCTGCAGAGAAACTGGAGCCTGGAATCACAGTGCTTGCAACTCAGTTCTCTAAAATCAACCTGGAAGAAGATGGGGGCAAGCAGGACCCTCCAAAGAGCTACAGGAGAATCAAATTCTGGAAGATACCTTTTTCATTTGACCCCAAATGGAGCAAAATTTCCATCAGAACTTGGTAGATTTTTAAATATACTGGTCTAGGATTTAAAATTTTTAATTGCAAGTAATTGTGTCTCTCCTTTCATAGGACCCTGTCTCACTAGCATTCTGTTATGTATTGAATATAGAAATCATCCTAACAAAAAGAAAAGTAGTTTGTACGATGACTAGGCAGATAGTTAATCAATAGTTATATCAAATAGTTTATCTCAAATAATTACATCAACTATTTTCAAGTATTTGAAAAAATAGGACTCATAGGAAGAGGTAGTTTTGGAGAAAATAAGTTCAGTTTTGGCTTTGTTGAATTCAAAGTACCTTATGGAATGTCATAGGTAGAAATCTTCAGTAAGTTGTAGGAAATATTTGTCTGTGGTATGGAAGACGGGGTCAGGCCAACAACATGAAGGCGATTGTTTAAGTTATAAGAGTGTATAGGACCCAAGACAAAATATTGGAACTCCATTATTATCATTTAGAATGCTTTCAGCTGCAAGTAACAAAGAAAATCTAACTCAGACTGGTTAAGAATGAAGAGAATTTATTGACTTCTATATCAGAAAATCCAGTGGTAGGGTGGGCTCCAGGGTGGTTTGATTAGGGTTCTGGCTCCATTTTTCTGCGATTATTTTTCTTCCACCACCTTCATGAGTCGGCTTTGTTCTGAGTTTTGCTTTCCTCATGGAGGCAGAGTGACACCAGTAATTCCAGGAGTCCATCAGCAAATTGCATATTCTAGGGAAGGAGGGAGGGGAGGGGGAAGAGAGAGAGAGAGAGAGAGAGAGAGAGAGAGAGAGAGAGAGAGAGAGAGAAAGAGAAAGAGAGGACCTGCGTTCCTGAACTCTTGGCAGAAGTCCTAAGCTTTGAGCCGGTTGATCAGTTTTGGGGGCAGGCATTATTATAGAGAGAAGCCTTTACTAATTGATTAAGATCTATTGGGACTTACCCCTGGAAGTGGGGCAGGGTTAGGCTTACACAAAAAGCATGGCTGCTATACTAGGAGAAAGGAGTGGTGTTTGAGAGAAAAGCACACAATTCACAAAAGGAACATACAGGGAAAGAGCCAGTGAAACAGAAAAGTGGTGAGAGAGATGGGAGGAGAGCCCTGGGGAGTAGTATCTCAGACCAGGGTGGAAGAGTTTTGAAGAGGGAAAAGTAAAATAGAGTCAATTCAGGTAGCCATTGGAGTTGCTAGGAGGTCATTGGTGACCGGAGAGTGATACGAAGCAGCGCGTATGCATCCACTTAAAAAAATAAAAAAAAAGAAAGAAAGAAATTAAGTGGTAAATAGAAGGTGGTAGTTTAAGAAAGAACTCGATTAAGGGAGGCTAAAAAGGAAACTTAAAAAAGTGGTTATGGGGGACTTTTTACCCATGTTTGCTGGATGAGGGAAATGATTTTAGAATTTGATTCAGATAGCTTGTTTGGTCTCTGCTCTAAAGACAGCTTCTTTATGGCCCTGGACAAGTCACTCAGTGTTTTGTCAGCCTCTAAATATTTCACAGGAACTCTGAAAGATAATATGTGAAAGAGGTTTGTCATCTAAACTATTATACAAATATTAGTTGGTAGTAAGCATATTGTTTATATAAACCATATCTTCTCATAAAAGAATGTAAAGTATTATAGAACCACTAGTATGTAGAGCTGAAGGTATGAGATAGAATGGGGAGGGGGAGGGAGAGAATATG
The DNA here is from genome assembly GCA_025583905.1 of Ia io. Taxonomy (NCBI): domain Eukaryota; kingdom Metazoa; phylum Chordata; class Mammalia; order Chiroptera; family Vespertilionidae; genus Ia; species Ia io. The sequence goes on along the minus strand of JAJQQW010000008.1, from coordinate 89,972,006 downwards.
AATGAATGAATGAATAAAACATGGTCCCAGTTCAGAAGCTGTTATTCCCCTTAGCATGGCCATGTGACTGTGCAGGGAAAAGCTCTTTATTTACTGCATCAGTATTTTGTCAGGACCCTTGTTGATTTGAATCTATACAGTTTCACTTCCCTTTGGAATGAGAAGGAAGGAACACTGTAGAGAACATATGTTGGTTAGGTTATCAAGATGACTTTTATTTGATGTTGTTGCAAAGTTTAGTAATAATACTAAATATTTAATAGTAGCGGGTGCTGTCAATTTATGTCACTGGTGTATGATTGATTTTAGCATTAGCTCCAAAGCCAATGCTTTTAGCCACAGTCTCAATCTAAAAGTCTTGGATCATACATTCTTATTACTTATACAAGTTGGTAGACCTTGTACAGTGATTAAATACAATTTTATTTTTATATATTTCAGTTTCTTAGGTTAAACAGCGTCAGTTTCTATGCTTAATTTGAAGCAGCCTGATGCTTTGAAGTATAAAAGGGAGAATAATAGTAATTACCTTGTAAGGTGATGGTGAAGATAAAATGAGCTTTAAAAATGTGGTAAACATTAGTGGCTACAGTTATTAGTTCTTTATAAATACTTGATATATATGAGAAGACACCAATTGAATGGCTACTTCCACATAAAACATTTGTTGAAAAAATGTTGGGACTTAGTTTTGAATAAATTCAGGAAAACAGTAAGTTTTCTTAACTACAACTCAGATTCCATGCTGGTCTCCATCGCGGGGATGGCGCTGTACACAGGATACGTCTTCATGCCTCAGCACATCATGGCCATATTGCACTACTTTGAAATTGTACAGTGACCAAGAGGTGACCGGAAGCGAGGTCCCCTAGGGAAGAACCAGCCTCTGGAGTTGGAATGAGACTTCATCAGATGTTAGAAGAAACTCGACTAGATGTCAGCGTGACCAACCTTATGAACATAAAGACTAAAATTCATGAGTAGAACAGGAAGATAATCCTGACTCATGTGTTGTGTTATTTTTAATTTTAAAAGGGGCTCTTGTATAGTAGTTTTTGTCTATTTTAACATTGTAGTTATTTGTAATTTGATATCAGTATTTTCTTAACCTTTGTGACTTTAACTATTACCCCGTGAAAGCTTTTCTTAATGTAACTTTGAGTACATTTTAAATTGCCTTCTATTTCTAAAACCCAAAGCCATTAGTTGGGCTTTACTGTTCTTGCTATTGTATGGCATATACATCTGCCTGGATATATTTCTACTCTTGACCAAAGTTTTGTAAGAACTGGGGCAGGGGGGTGGGGAGGGAGGATATTTTATTGAGAACTATTTACAAAAGACTTACCTGTAAGTTTGAACTCAGGAGTACAGTTTTAGCTCTCCAGACTCTAACAGCTTCTGCTTTAAAACTACTAAAATGTTTCTTAACAATGAAAAAATAAGATCTTGCTAAAGTTAAACATAAGGAACATTTCACCTTTTAAACATTAATTCTTATGTGGACTCATTTCCAGAAAATTTTTGTGACAACCGGCGGTTAAGTAGCGTTATTGTGTAATGCTTATATACCATGGAGTTTTTAATAGACAGTAAATATGTTTCCTCTGAGAGTCATTACTTACATGTACTTCCTTAAGTTTAATTTCTGATTGTAATGGGTGCTGCAAGTGCATTTGAACATTGCAATAAAATGTGATGAGATGAATTGTTAAAAGCTATATCAAAAAGGAAGGTAAACTTGGTTAAAATCCTTTCTTTCACTATTTGTATTATTTTTTAAAAAAAAACTTTTATTCCTTAAATGTAAAATTATTAATTTTTTGATGTAAACTCATTAAATTCAAAGAGAAAAATCAGCTGCAGTGGCAATGTGTTTTTTCCTCTGTGGTTAAATATTGATCTAGTATTTATATTCTGAATTGATTGCTGTGGACATATAAGCAATAAGTATTTTAACATGTTTCTCTACATAAAAGTATTGCTAATTAAAAAAATTAGATATATTATTATTATTTGTTAATCCTCACCTGCGGATATTTTTTCCATTGATTTTCAGAGAGAGTGGAAGGGAGTGGGGAGTGGGGAAGAGAGAGAGAGAGAAACATCAATTCAAGTGAGACACATCAATCAGTTGCCTCCCGCACGTGCCTGGACCAGGGCCAGTATCAAACCTGCAACCCAGCTACATGTCCTTCACCAGGAATCGAACCCAAGACCCTTCAGTGCTCCAGCTGATGCTCTAACCACTGAGCAATGCCAGCCAGGCTAGACATATATTTTAATATGCTTTCCAGAATAAATTTTACCATTTTTTAAAAATGTAAGTATTGGCCCTGAATTTAAAAAAAAATAATTTTTATTGATTTCAGAGAGGAAGGCAGAGGGAGGGAGGGAGGGAGGGAGAGAGAGAGAGAGAGAGAGAGAGAGAGAGAGAGAGAGAGAGAGAAATAACAATGATGAGAGAGAATCATTGATTGGCTGCCTCCTGCATGCTCCACACTGGGACTGGGAATCGAACCGTGACCTCCTGGTTAATAGGTCAATGCTCAACCACGGAGCGACACTGGCTGGTCAAAAAAATGTAAGTATTTTTGGCCCTAAATTTTAAGGACTAGGGAAATATTTTCTAGTCTGGAGGTAATGAGTAATGTATAAATTTTTAATATTTTTAAAGAGTCAACCTATATCATCCCTATTAGGTAAGGATGGTGAGGGAAGAGAGAGAGATGTAATTATTTAGTTTTGAAGTAGTTAAAAGTAGTTGGATATGGTTGTGTCTGAGTTGTATTCATACCATCTCAAGCAAAATAATGACTATGTAAAAACAAAGTAATGAATAAATCAGGGAAACGTATTCTCACCAACTGATTCAATTGTCTGCTTTATTTGTTAGCAAATAACAAATGGGGAGATCATTCCACCTTTTCTGTTTATAAGAAGGTGTTTATTGATTCTCCATGGGTCTCTTATGTTTCTGTATGTCTTGCAAGTGTAGGTATGACTGTCTTTACTCCGGAATATTTTTCAATGATGTTTGTATGGTGGAGAATATAGAGAAGAGATAGTGTCCCATCCCAGGAAAAACGGCAGGTTTGCTCAGAGCCTTGCAAAATAGAGAATGTCCTCTTCTGGAGCAAAGGGCACTAGAAAAAATTTGGGTTCCCTGTGCGCAGGGTTCCTCTCCTGTACTGCAACCTTCCGTATGCACTGGTATCACTCAGCTCTTTGCATTGTCTTGTGGGAAGTGGGGCTGAGGACCAGAACAAGAAAACGAGACTTTGGCTGTTGCCCTGAGTGATAAAGTCCTTTGTTTCTGACCCTGGAATCTCATGTCTTCTGCCAGCACCCCCAAAGCTGTGCCAGACTAACTTGTTAGGCTGCAAGTAGGGTAAAGTCTCAGACCCTTCACAGTTCTTGCCAGTTTTGGTGATAAGGATGGCATGCTGACAGAGACATGGTCTGCTGGATGATGAAGGATAGTGGCCCACAGGCCAGTGAGAGATGAGACAGCTCCCTGGCACCCAGTAATAAATGCTCTTGCCCAAGTATTAGGTCGATTAGGGTAATAGGGCGATAGCTGTATCCTGCTTGTTAAAGATTAGAGGCTGAGCAATGAGAGGTAGGATTGAAACAAGCTGCCTAAATGGGGCAGCTTAGGGGTTCACTCTTCTCCGGGCAGGTAGAATTAGGAATCCTATATAATAAAAGCCTAATATGCAAATCAACTGAATGGTGGAACTACTAGCAGAACGGCTGCACTGACCACCAGGGGGCAGACGCTCAATGCAGGAGCTGCCCCCAGACCACAGGCCAGCCCTGCAGAGGGAGGCGACCAGCGATGGGTGGTGCCAGGCTGGCTAAGGCGGGTGCCAGTGGGGGCCCCCCTGATCACCGGCCAGGCCTAGGGACCCTACCCATGCACGAATTTCGTGCACCGGGCCTCTAGTCTTATTATAATGGGACAACTCTGAAGACAATGTGACTGGCTGTGAAGCCAAAGAATCCTCAAAAACTGAAATAGATGGCGTCTGCAGTGAGGGACAAGTTATTCAATATAGACCTTTGCGTGGTCTGAAATCACGTTCATTAGGGTGAACCGTGAGTGGGTGGCCACCAACAGTGAATGCAAAGCCTTGCTTATTGGCTCAGAGCTCTCTCTCCCTTTGTGCTCCCTTCTCGCTCCTCTTCTCCCCTGGCCTCGCTTTCATTAAGGAGAAAGGTGATTAGGGTGAGGCCCGATACACACCTGCCTGAGGATGCTGGGGGCACTTTGTAGAGGGGAGAGATTCAAACTTTTATCACTCTGTTGGTTATAGCCACTCGAGTTATTATCCTATCAAGTCTTGTGGGAGGAGTGGGCACCAGAATCCAACTCTTGGAATTTGGGCAATTTTTGCAACGGAGCAAGGAAATAAATGTGACCTTGTTGGGTGGAGACCGTTGGGCCTATTCAGTGTACTACTGTTGTAGCTTCCACTGATGATTGTACGCAGGAGTCCTTGAATCATGTTATTTTATTTAATGTTTCACTATGACCTTATGAGAAAAAGTAATGGAGTCCCAGCAGGGGTCACTGTCTGTGTGGAGTTAGTACCTTCTCTCCATGCCTGCGTGGGTTTTCTCCAAGGACTCCTGTTTCCTCCCACATCCCGAAGATGAGCATGCGGTGAATAGCATGTCTACGTTGTCCCAGTCTAAGTGAGAGTGGTGGGTGTGAAAGTGGAAGGGCATCCTGTTCAGGATGGGGTCCTGCCTTGCGTCCTGAGTTGCCAGGACAGGCTGCAGTCACCTGACCCTGAAATGAAATAAGTGGGTTGGAAAATAATTATTTTACTTTTTAAAAATGTTATTTTTATTTTAGTTGTTTTTATTCATCTTTCTAAAATGTATATATAGCTCACATCTATGTAATGTTTAATATTAGAGGTATTTTGGCTCTTTATATTTGGGACCAGAAATATGCCATCGGAACTTAATTCTTATTTATATCAATTAGCCTGTGGGAAAATTGGTTTTGTTATATGTTGTTTTGCTTAAAGTTGCAGTTCCCAAGAATCTATTGATGACGTTAAGTGAGAACTTAGAGTAATTGGAATCAATGTTTACATGTCTGTACTCTGAGGGCTTATAAGTACCAGGTGAATTTAGAGAATGCATCTCTTCCCAAATAATACTACATCCCCACAACCCTAATGACCCCTTTGGGCTACAAGTCTCTGTGAGTCTGGCAAAAAGAGGCATCCTCCATGTGAGGTGCTTCTTGGGTACTTGGGAATCCTTGGGCCGCTGGCTCCCCGTTTGAAAAGCAGCTGTTAACCTGCCACTGGACTGTTCTTGAAACTGACCCCTGGAGGCCTTGCCACTCTTCAGCATGAGAGTCCCATTTGGGGGCGGATCAACCGGACTTACCCAAACAAGGCTGGGAGGGCCAAACAAGCCTCACTGGCAAGTGGAAATGCCATATCGCAGAAGGCACCTGAGCTGCTCAGCTTGCCACGAAGAAGTGGCAGCTTCGCTCAGGGCTATTTATCTCTTGTTCTGCTGCCTGAAGCAAAACTGTTGGCTCAATGGGGACCTCAGTTTGCAGAGATTACCCTCAGTGCAGGGGCCCACTTCACAGACGGTTTGGCTAAGCTAAGCTTAAACCTGATGTTCCCGCTGAGCATCTGCTGCGGTTGAGCTTCAGTACCAGCTTTGCAGAACCAAACATGGGCAGGATTGATCCATTCACTGTGCAAAACTCAAGGCTGTTCTCACAGCCCTGGCCAATACTCCTCTTGATAAAACTTGTATATTTGCCCGGCCGGCGTGGCTCAGTGGTTGAGCGTCGACCTATGAACCAGGAAGTCACGGTTCGAATCCTGGTCAGGGCACATGCCTGTGTTGTGGGATCGATTCCCAGTGTGTGGGGTGTGAAGGAGGCAACTGATCAATGATTCTCTCTCATCATTGATGTTTCTATCTATCTCTCTCTCCCTCTTCCCGTCCTCTCTAAAAATATATATATAAAAAACCTTGTATGTTTACTGACCCTTTGGGTGTAGCTAATGATCGGGTAGTTTGGTCTGCCACTTAGAAAAGTACAGATTGGTAGGCTAATGGCATCCTTCTTTGGGGCTGCCAAATATGACAAGTCACAGCTGCTGATCAAATTCTCTGGGCCACTCGTGTAGATGCCCATAATAAGGGCCAGTTCTCTGGTGTCAAGCTGCTGTTCACATCAAGACTACGCTGCCCATTACTGCCTGGCTGCATCGTTGTCCTGGACATGGCAGCACACCCATCATCTTAGGCTCAGCACGAAGCTAAGGGCCCCATTTCTGATGCAGAGGCTATCACTGCAATCAGACTTGTGACTGCTGACAGAAGGGTTTCAGTGGGGGTGGGGTTGCATAGCATGGGCCTTCACTCCTACCTGCTTGCTCTTGGAAGATTGAATATATCAGACTGTTGACCTCCTCTGCTGTTGACACTTTTTCAGCTTACAATATTGCTGTTCCAGCCTAATCAGCTAGTTCTAGCCTCTCTATTGTGGCCTTTGAAACAAATCTGTCATGTTTTCAGCTTTCTGGACCACCTATAGCCTGATGATGCTGTGCTTTTTATTACAAAAGCTGCTCAACAATGTGCTGATAGTGAAGGTATTTGATGGACATGTCAGACTCTCTAGCACTCATGGGCATGAGATACTGTTGAGTATTGGAATGGCCTCCTCAAACTAAATTCAGATAGATTTTAAACTCTAGCTTCCTCACCTCTTCCTGGCTCACACACTTTAATAAGGCACTTTGGTCGCTGACTATGGCTGTGCTCAGAAAAGGGATAATCTCTCAGCCATTTCCTGGTTAATGATCAAGATGATCTATTATTATTTTAAAAATTGGGATTTCTTTTTTCTTTTTTTTTAGTAAATCGTTTATTGATTACACATGATAATGGATGACACACAAGCTTCATATCCATCTATAATTTTATCTGGTACCATAATTCAATTTAGATATATTGCATAGGATGTGCCAACAATCATTACTAACCAAATGAACTCCATGACTCTGCTTGGGTGACCCTTTTAATGGTGAACTCCAGGTCACAACACAGTAACTGTCAATTCAACTACACCAAAGTTTCTGAAGACAATGGCTTCCGTGCCCAAGCAGGTTGTAAGTAAATTTCAAATGGAACCTGGCATCACCCTGAAGGAATTCTAGCTTCACGCTGTTGGGGTAACTTACCAAGATGGCTTCAGAGCAAACTAACTTTACACAGCACATTTAAAAAAAAGACACATTTATTCAGCGTCATGATCAGACTATTACATTTAGCAATCAACAGCATGGGTGCAAAAAAAAAAAAAAAAAAAAATCTACATTAAAACCCTTGGTTGGAATGCTTTACACTTTCCACAGAACAGAAACTAAAATAACCTGTTATACAATTAGTCACAAATACAGTCCTCGAGTTTTTTTTGCCCATTCACATGAGTATTGTCTAACACTTGTCTTCTTTGTAGCAGCGAGGCCCTGCCACCGCCGTGCTTGGCTGAGTTCACAAATCTGTTGTAACCTGTAGCTTCCCTGTCACTTCTCTGGCTCCCCTCTCCTGCTAAGCTTTGTTTCCTGGCAGTAATTAAAACCTTCTGCCACCGCCATAGCTACTGCTGCTGCTGGAACCGCCATAGCCACCTTGGTTTCGTGGTTTGGCGAAGTATTGACCACCACCACCATAAGGGCCAGAGCTTCTGCCTCCAAAGTTTCCTCCTTTCATAGGCCCAAAATTTGAAGATTGATTGTTGTAATTGCCAAAATCATTGTAGCTTCCACCACCTCCAAAATTGCTTCCATCATTACCAAATCCATGATAGCCATCCCCACTGCCACCATATCCACCGCCACCACGGCTGCCACCAAAGCCACCTCGACCACTGAAGTTTCCTCCGCGACCGAAGTTGTCATTTCCACCAAAACCACCTCCACGACCACCTCCGAAGTTTCCAGAACCACTTCGACCTCTTTGGCTGGACGAAGCACTAGCCATCTCTTGCTTAGATAGGCCTTTCCTTACTTCACAGTTGTGGCCATTCACAGTATGGTATTTCTGAATGACAATCTTGTCTACAGAGTCATGGTCATCAAAGGTTACAAAAGCAAAGCCCCTCTTTTTGCCACTGCCTCGGTCAGTCATGATTTCAATCACTTCTATTTTCCCACACTGTTCAAAATAATCTCTTAGGTGATGTTCTTCAGTGTCTTCTTTAATACCACCGACAAAAATCTTTTTCACAGTTAAGTGGGCACCAGGTCTTTGAGAATCTGCTCTTGAGACAGCCCTCTCTGGTTCCACAACTCTCCCGTCCACCTTGTGTGGCCTTGCATTCAGGGCTGCATCCACCTCCTCCACAGTGGCATAGGTGACAAACCCAAAGCCTCTGGAGCGCTTGGTGTTTGGATCTCTCATCACCACACAGTCCGTGAGCGTTCCCCATTGCTCAAAATGGCTCCTCAGACTCTCAACGGTTGTTTCAAAGCTCAAACCTCCGATAAAGAGCTTCCGCAGCTGCTCGGGCTCTTTGGGAGACTCAGACTTAGACATGATGACTGCAACAGGGGAAATCCCAACGATGCTTACTCCGCGGCGTTCACCAGCAGAAAAGCTGGGATTTCTTCCTGACTGTTCCTGGGCATGATGATTTTCTGTTCATTCATGGCCGCTCTAGACCAGTAGGTTGGCAGCCCAGTCAAAAGGGGCCCTCAAGCTTTCGGATTGGCTCAGCCACCTGGATTCTTTTGTTGCTTTGAGATAGCCCCGTATCATAAGGCTGATCACCACCTGATGAGTGCACCGCCTCGTGAGTCACAAGTGGTTCATGCAGGCCAACGTGGGTGGCATAATGAGTTTCTGTAAGTTTTATAAAATGCCTTATCCCTCATGCACCTGACTCTTCTGAATGAAAGGTCTGGGTGTGAGTAGAGATTATTGGAAAAAAGGTGAACTTACAGCTATTGGAATGGGACAAACTGATTTTGTAGTGACAGTGAGAAAACAACAACTCTAGCACCTGAGGTGAGAACACCTTAGACCAAATATTTTCAACCTTTTTTTATCTCATGGCACACATAAAACAATTACTAAAATTCTGCAGCACACCAAAAAATATAATTTCTGCCAATCTGACAAAAAAAATAGGTATAATTTTCATTCATTCACACTGGACAGCTATTGTGTTGGTTGTCACTTTTTTATTTGGCATTCTAAGGGAAAATAGAGCAGTGCCCCTGACTAAATAGTCAGGTGTTGCACGTTTTAAAAATTCTTTGTGGCACACCAGTTGAAAATCGCTGCCTTAGATCTCTGAAGGGGGAGGATGGAACGCTAATGACATTATGTCTTTCAGAGCCACACTGGATCCTACCCTTTCAGAGCCAGGGTACTGATGCTGAACCTGCCATCTTCCTCCCCGACTTCCAGATGGCTCTGACCATCGTTTTGATTGCCATTCCCCTTGACCTTACCAAAAATCTACCAGGTAAAACAGAGGACAGCCCCAGCTTCAGCATCTCCCATGCAAAGCATCAGTTACACCTCTGGATGTCTTCCATTCCCACAGCCATTGCGAGGCATTCGGGGGAGCGGTGAATGAATGCCACCTTTCTAGTGGTGTGGACAGATAGGACAGTTTGGACTGATAGCTCTCACTCAACCCCTCCAAAAATAGGGACTAGATTCAATTATTTAAACTGAATGGGCACTTGCCAGAATCACTACCATCAATAAATCAACCAACAAGTGCTGGCAAGGATGTGGAGAAAAGGGAACCCTCGTGCACTGCTGGTGGGAATGCAGACTGGTGCAGCCACCGTGGAAAACAGTATGGAGTTTCCTCAAAAATTAAAAATGGAACTGCCTATGACCCAGTGATCCCACTTCTGGGAATATATCTTAAGAATCCTGAAATACCAATCAGAAAGAATATATGCACCCCTATGTTCATAGCATTGTTTACAATAGCTAAGTTCTGGAAACATCCCAAGTGTCCACCAGTAGATGAGTGGATAAAAAAGCTGTGGTACATTTACACAATGGAATACTATGCAGATGTAAAAAGAAGGATTTCTTACTCTTTGAGACAGCATGGAGGGACCTGAGTGTACTATGCTGAGCAAAATCATCCCATAGAGAAAGACAAATATCACATGATCTCACTTATATGTGGAATCTAATGAACAAAATAAACTGATAAATAAAATAGGTCCAGAGTTAAGGATGCATGGAACAGAATGACAGATCTCAGAGGGGAGTGGGGTTGGAGGTGATGGGAAGAGATTAACCAAAGAATATATATGCATAACCCATGGACACAGACAATAGTGTAGGGAAGGCCTGGGGTGGGAGGGGCTGGTTTTAGGGGGACAAATAGGAGGAATGGGGGGACATCTGTAGTACTGTTCACAATAAAATGAAAATAAATAAACTGAATGGGGAATCCTAACTAAGGCTTACCAGCTTGCTAGGAGGCCCCGTTGGAGGAATGTCAGCCTGTGCTCTTTGAATGATGAAGGTCCCACTTGGTTTACAATGGTTACAACAATTATAAACATTTTATTTCCAGGGATATCATGTGTGCCCTCTGGACTTCATTTTTTTGTGTGGAAGCCAGGAATTAACTTGCCTCTTCTGAAAACTCCTTATGGACAATCAGAAGAGACCTTTGAGTTTTAAAGGAAAAACCTCTGATAGATCATGTGGCCCTTAGATGACGGAGAGATCTCTCCAAAATGAGGCACTCCAGAAAGATAACTGGTTCATTACTTACGCGCACCTTGTGGGCAGTTATCCCTGCAATAGGAGTCATCCAGTTAGGAAAGGTAGTACAGAAGTCATTCACGATTTTAGCTGGAGTGATTAATGACACCACCTCAGTCCTGGAAGGAAGTCTGGTCTGCCTCAGCTCATTACCAACGTTGTGACATGTGGGAGAACTGCCCTTGCCGTCTTCCTCAGGGGCCAAGGTGGAGGCTGTGCAATCTCTATCACATGTTGCGGTGTCTGGATTAGTGCCTTGGAATAAGTGGGAAGGTAAATACAAAAACTTAAGGAAAAAGCCACTTGACTTTCTTAGGTCAATCTGCATGGCTTATGGGATTCATTAAATTGGTTGGTTCTAGGACTTTGGGGGCCATGGTTGAGGTCAATATAGGATGGGTGCATCCAGCTGCATGGAGTCCCGTTGGTAGTAGCCTTAATTAAGTGTTGTGTTAGACAAGTTGACTTGGTTCCAGCCTCTTTTGGTTAGACTAATCAGAGCAGTGATGGAGTGGCACATGATGTATTGAAACGGGTGTATTTGGGGAGTGAACATCGTTGGGAAATAGTTCTTTGTGGGCTTCTCACATTTCTGCATGTCTGCGAACAGTGGCTCTAATTGTCTTTGTTCCAGACTATCTTTTCAGGGATGTTTGTAAAGGGAACAAAACAGCCTTGGAAGATGTAGTGTCTCCTTTTAGAGCTAAGGGTAGGTTTGCTTAGAACCTTGGAAGATACAGTGTTTACCTCTGGCACAAAGGGCAGACATGCTGACAGTCCCGTTTAAAATGATTTGGGTTCTCTAAGCACAGGGATGCTTGCCTATAATGAAATCCATTGTATGTGCAGATGTCACTTAGACCCTCTATGTGCCTGCTTGTGGGATTTAGAGCTTGAGAAACAGAACAAGAAAATATTAATAGCAGCTAGTGCTGTTGCTCTGGGCAACAAAGGCCTTTGTCTCTAACCCTAGAGTCTCATGTCTTTTGTCCACAACCATGAAACAGTTACTAGGCTAACTTGTTAGCTTTCAAGCAGGATACAATCTCAGTTCCTTTATACTTTCCTAATTTACTTTGAGCAATAAAGTAATACCAAGGTTTAATTGAAGCACACATTTTTTTCTTTTTTTTTTTAATATACTTTATTGATTTTTTTTTAAATTTCTTTATTGATTAAGGTGTCACATATTTGTCTTCATCCCCCCATTCCCATCCCACACCCCTTCCCACAGATGCCCCAACCCCCTGTTGAACTTAACCATTGGTTAGGCTCATATGCATGCACACAAGTCCCTTGGTTGATCTCTCCCCCCTCCCGCCACCCTCCCCTATCTTCCCTCTGAGGCCTGATAGTCCGATCGATGCCTCCCTGTTTCTGGTTCTGTTCTTGTTCATCAGTCTATGTTGTTCATCATTTCCCCTAGATGAGCAAGATCATGTGTCACTAGAGATATACTTATAAGAACTGAATGTGAGACGAGCAATAATAGTTATGCTGACAGGCAAATGAATCAGTCTGTAGTGAGTTTCTTTCTGGACCAACAGTTCTTTCGAGACCCCATATCAATGTCCACCAGTTCCTTATGTGTACATGTCAGTACTGACCCCTCAGCTCTGGATGGTGGACAAATGGTGGTAATGCAGGTCCGACACCCTCTGTTTTGGTCTTGGCCGGACCCAAGGGCATGGCTTCACCCGGACTCAGGGGCACGTGGCCTCACCCGGGCCCAGGGGGCGCATGGCCTCACCTGGACCCGGGTGCGTGTGGCCTCACCTGGACCCAGGACCCAGCCTCACCCGGATCCAGGGGCACACGGCCTCACCCGGACCTGGGATGATCCAGCTTCACCCGGACCCAGGGGTGCGTGGCCTCACCCAGACCCAGGGGGCGTGTGGCCTCACCTAGACCCAGGTGCGCGCAGCCTCACCTGGACCCGGGACCCAGCCTCGCCTGGATCCAGGGGCACACGGCCTCACCCGGACCCGGGATGCTCCACCTTCACCCGGACCCAGGGGCACATGGCCTCACCCAGACCCAGTGGCGCGTGGCTTCACCCGGACCCAGGGGCGCGTGGCCACTCCCAGACACAGGGGCGCACGGCCTCACCCGGACCCAGGATCCAGCTTCACCCGGACCCAGGGGCGCATGGCCTCACCTGGACCCAGGGGTGCACGGCCTCACCCAGACCCAGGATCCAGCTTCACCCGGACCCAGGGGCGCATGGCCTCACCTGGACCCGGGACCCAGCCTCTCCCGGATCCAGGGGCACACGGCCTCACCCGGGCCTGGGATACAGCTTCACCCGGACCCAGGGGCGCGTGGCCTCACCCGGACCCAGGGGCGCATGGCCTCACCCGGACCTGGGATCCAGCTTCACCCGGACCCAGGAGCGCGTGGCCTCACCCGGACCCAGGGGCGCACGGCCTCACCCAGACCCGGGATCCAGCTTCACCCGGACCCAGGGGCGCACGGCCTCACCCGGACCCGGGATCCAGCTTCACCTGGACCCAGGGGCGCGTGGCCTCACCCGGACCCAGGGGCGCGTGGCCTCACCCAGACCCAGGGGCGTGTGTCCTCTCCCGGACCCAGGGGCGCATGGCCTCACCTAGACCCAGGGGTGTGTGACCACACCCGAGCCCAGGGGTACGCAGCCTCGCCCGGACCTGGGACCCAGCCTCTCCCAGACCCAGGGGCGTATGGCCTCACCCGGACCTGGGATCCAGCTTCACCCGGACCCAGGGGCGTGTGGCCTCACCCAGACCCAGGGGCGCGTGGCCTCACCCGGACCCAGGGGCGCACGGCCTCACCCGGACCCAGGATCCAGCTTCACCCGGACCCAGGGGCGCATGGCCTCACCCGGACCCAGGGGCGCACGGCCTCACCCAGACCCGGAATCCAGTGAAGCACACATTTTTTTCTTGCTATTTGTTTCTTGCTTTGTCAGCTTCCAGACTTCTGAATATATATAAAGCCTTGCTCATCTGGTTTTTTAAAAAATAGTTTACAAGGAAACTCTAGTTTCCATGAATCTGTAATATTCACCAGGGTTTTTAAGAGCATATCGTATGTTGTTACACATTTTTACAAAATTGAATTTTTCACAAAGCCTAAGAACTATCTGTTTTACTCCCTCCTCAAAGAGGGAAGGCTAGGTTAGTAGTCCAAGTGAGACACAGTTGGTAACTTGGACCAGAGTGGTGGTACTGTGGGTAGAAACAACAGGATATGATGACTAAGCAAGATGGGGAGAGAGTCCAGATTTTTGTCTTGAGCAAGTAGGTAATTGAGGACATTCACTAACACAGGGACTGGGGAGCAGGAGGTGCGGAAGGATCAGATATTGGGGTGATCATGCAGGAATTAAGTGGGGTTGTAGATGGTAAAGGACTTTGCAAGCCATATTAAGGAGTATGGATTTTATCCTAAGATCAGTGAGGAGTCACTGAAGAGTTTTAAGTGAGGAAGTGATATCAGATTTGCATTTTAGAAAGATCACCCTGGTTACAATGTTGAACATGGATTGGAGGGGATAAAAACTCCACAGGAAAACTATTTAGGAGGCTGTTAGAGTAATTCAGGCAATGCATGGAGATGAGAAATGGATAAAATTGAGAGATATCAAGGATAGAGGAGAGGTGGAAGTTGTGGTTACTGACCAGATTTTTGGCTTGCTCGGTTGAATGGTTAGTGGTTCCATTAGTTAAACATCATATATAATAAAAGGTTAATATGCAAATAGACGGAACGGCAGAACAACCAGAACAACTGAACAACTGAACAACTGGTTGCTATGATGTGAGCTGACCACCGGGGGTGTGCGCGGAACGCGGTGGGCATTGGCTGCAGTGGGATGGTGGAGCAGGTGAGTGGGAGCGCCAGAACAAGGCGGGGTGCCAGTTGCTGTCATCGGGGCGAACCTCTGGTGGTTACTGAAAATTCTTTGCTCTCATGTGTCGCGGTCCTGCCTAGCGCTCACACCTGCTGCTGGCGCCGGTCCCACTCACACCTGCAGCTGGCACTGGAGCCATCACTTGCACCTGTTGCCAGCACCTGGTGCCAGTCCTGATTGCTCGGCGCCGTCGGCGGGTGTGAGTGGGGCTGGCACCATCAGCGTGTGGGAGCGGTGGCAGCGGGAGTGGGGCTGCTGCAGAGAGGGGACCAGGGGCTGTGATGGGAGGGGCCAGGCGGGGGCACAGAGGATGGGCCGAGACCCACCCCTGTGCCCACTGCAGCCTTGCGGCCCACAGTTTCTTTCAAGGTGCACGAATTCATGCACTGGGTCCCTAGTTAATATAAAAAGATGAATGGGTTGGCATAAGAGAAAATGATTTCAGTTTTTTATATATTAAGTTTGATATTAGTGAAATATTTGAGTGGAGTTGTTTCATAGTCTGATGAATATGGAGATATGATAATCAGGAAATGGGTCTGAGCTGAAGATATACATATATATCCATATCTATATCTATCTATCTACCTATCTATCTATCTATCTTAAGATAGATATGTGTCATATATTAGGAAGTTATAGATAGGTAAGTCTATAACACTCCTGAAGTTATATGCCCTATTGTATGTAAATTTCCTGGGGAGTTTTCTCAGTACTTTAATTAGATTTCCAAAGTCATCATTGACTTGATTAAGAAACACTGTTATAACCTATATTTGATTATTTTGCAATTAACATGAATTATTTTTTAAAATAATCTTTATTGTTCAGATTATTACAATTGTTCCTCTTTTTCCCCCCCATAGCTCCCCTCCACCCAGTTCCCACCCCATCCTCTGCCCTTACCTCCCCGCCTCCTGACTGTCCTCATCCATAGGTGTACAATTTTTGTCCAGTCTCTACCCGCACCCCCCACACCCCTTTCCCTGTGAGAATTGTCAGTCCACTCCCTTTCTATGCCCCTGATTCTATTATATTCACCAGTTTATTCTGTTCATCAGATTTTTTATTCACTTGATTTTTAGATTCACTTGTTGATAGATATGTATTTGTTGTTCATAATTTTTACCTTTACCTTTTTCTTCTTCTTCCTCTTCTTAGAGAATACCTTTCAGCATTTCATATAATACTGGTTTGGTGTTGATGAACTCCTTTAGCTTTTTCTTATCTGTGAAGCTTTTTAGCTCCCCTTCAATTCTGAATGTCAGCTTGGCTGGGTAGAGTACTCTTGGTTGTAGGTTCTTGCTATTCATCACTTTGACTATTTCTTGCCACTCCCGTCTGGCCTGCATAGTTTCTGTTGAGAAATCAGCTGACAATCGTATGGGTACTCCTTTGTAGGTAATTAACTGTTTTTCTCTTGCTGCTTTTAATATTATCTCTTTGTCTTTTGCTCTTGGCATTTTAATTATGATGTGTCTTGGTGTGGTCCTCTTTGGGTTCCTCTTGTTTGGGGTTCTGTGCACTTCCTGGACTTGTAAGTCTATTTCTTTCACCAGGTGGGGGAAGTTTTCTGTCATTATTTCTTCAAATAGGTTTTCAGTATCTTGCTCTCTCTCTTCTTCTGGCACCCCCATTATTCTGATGTTAGTACGCTTGAAGTTGTCCCAGAGGCTCCTTACACTATCTTCATATTTTTGGATTCTTTTTTCTTTTCTGGTTGGGTGTTTTTTGCTTCTTTGTATTTCAAATATTTGACCTGATTCTTGTGATCCTCTAGATCCTCTGCTGTTGGATCTCTGTATATTATTTTTTATTTCAGTCAGCATATGCTTAATTTCTAATTGGTCCTTTTTCATATTCTTGAGGGTCTCACTAAATTTATCGGCCTTTTCTAGAAAATTCTTGAAAAACCTTATAACCGTGGTTTTGAACTCTATATCCAGTCATTTGTTTTCCTCCATTTCCATCATTTGTGACCTGTTTCTTTGTTTCTGCATTTTGGCTGCTTCCCTGAGTTGATAGAGTGGCTTTGTGTGCTAGGTGTCCTATAGGGCCCAGTGGCTCAGCCTCCCCAGTTACCTGAGGTGGACACTCTTGGTGCACCCCTTTGTGGGCTGTGTGCACAGTCTTGTTGTAGTTAAGCCTTGATTGTTGTTGGTATCACTGGGAGGAATTGACCTCCAGGCCAATTGGCTGTGAGGATCAGCTGTGTCTACAATGGGAGAACTTCTGTGCTGGAGACACCCTTATGGGGCAGGACTTGCTTCAGTGGCTTTGGTGCTCGCTGAGTCTGCCCACTGAGTGTGTCCCTCATGGATCTGAGGAGTTGTAATTAGGATGGTCCCACTCTGATCCCTGGGTACACTGGCTCGTGGATCTCTAAGGAGGTGCTAATTTAGCCTCTGCCTGAGGCCACCCATCAGGAGCTACAGAGAGATCTGCAGATTCCTCTTCTTTGTTTGGGTTTTGGAGGTGCCCAGATGAGGCCCAGCTGTGAAGCAATGCAAGCTGCTGCGGGGCCTTGGGCTTTCTTTTGGATGTTCTGGGTCTCTCTGACTCAGGTGCAGTTTGTTAGGTAAGTTTAGAATTCAAAGGACCAGGCCATTCATATGCAAAAGCCTCTGCGCTCAGCTTGGATGGGGCGGAGTCTCATGGTGGAGCAAACAGCAATGGCTTCCCGTCAGCCCTGCCCTTAGAGGCCCCTGTGTCTCAGTGTCCCGCGGTAATCGCTGCAAGCACCTCTGAGAGAAAGCCACCCTTGAGTTCCACCCGAAGCCAGACAGTCCAGTTTCTCCCCGTATGAGTCTGGTCCCCAGAGTCTCGCCTGGAACTGGAGTTCAGAGCAGTTGGGAGCTTTTGTCTCCCTCCCGTTTGAAAAAGACAGCCGCGTCCTCAGTTGCCAGCCCTTTCTGTGCGCGCGCGCCTCCGTACCTCTGCCTTTTCTTCCGCACCTCCTCTGAGTCTCAGTGTGCTTTTCTCTTTCCTTCTAGTTGTAGAATTTCCACTCAGCCAGCCTTCCGGTGGTTCTGGATGATGTCTGTTTTGTCTTTTAGTTGTAGTTTTGATGTTGTGCGAGGCAGCAGTTCAGGTGTTTACCTATGCCGCCATCTTGGTTTCTCCTTTAACATGAATTAATTAGTAATTAGAAAAACCCTTGGAACATGACAAAATGGGGAGAAACTGGCAGTGTTCACTTCCCTAATCTAAAACACATTTTGGAAATCAACAAGAAATAGAGTTACATAATTCCTTATCAAAAAACCCTGGGACTATAAATATTTCAGAATTCAATTTTGAGGGAGCTTTAGAAAGGTAAATGGGATATATTATTTAATATACCAGTGAGGTCCAGGGCAGTATGCAGTTAAGCAAATACATTTTTAGTTCTGCATTGAAATAATTAAATATTTAGATTAAAAGAGATAAACTATAAATATCTTTGCATCAGTCCAGAGAAGGTTTTGCTGACAAATGAATTTAGCTCAAGCCAGATTTTGCTACCAAATGGGTTGTTAAGAATTTAAGATGTTTAGAGTTTTAAACATTTTTTGAATTGCTGATAAGAGATTATTGATTTGCACTGATGTTTCAGTAAAACATTGTGCAAAGAGCAGAAACATCACAAAAGATGAAATAGGAAATACCTAATAAACATATAAAAAGGTATTTAGCTTTACTGGTAATAAAAAAATTCCAATAAAAACAAGACAGCTTTTGTTATCTGTCAGATTGGTAGAGGCTGATAACCTAGGATTGGCATGGGGACCTGGGTACCCTCATTGTGGTAAGCAGAATTCTAAGATGGCTCCATGATCTCTGCCCATTGTGATTATATTCTCTAGAATCCCCTTAACCTTGATAGTGGGTGGGACATGTGATTTGCTTCTATAACAATACAGTGATGAGATGTCACCTCCATGATTGTTACATTCTATTTATTATTTTATTTTTTAAAAAATATGTTTTAATTGTTTTAGAGAGAGGAGAAAGATAGACAGATAGAAACATCACAGATGAGAGAGAGAATCATCAATAGGCTGCCTCTTGCATGCCCCCTACTGGGGATCGAGCCTGAAACCCAGCCATGTGCCCTGACTGGGAATTGAACCAATGACTTCTTGGTTCATGGGTTGACACTCAACCATTGAGCCAAATAGGCCGGGCAATTGTAACATTTTATAAGACTCCCTCTTGGCAGATGGGAGAGTCTTTTGCTGGCCTGTAAGCAAAGAGCCATGCTGTGAACTTATTGTGGAGAGTGCCATGTCAGTGAACTGTGGGTGGCCTCGAGGAGCTGTGGGGGGCCTCTAGCTGACAGCCGGTAGGAAGCCAGACCCTCGTTCACACAGCACCAAGGAAGAGAATACTTCTCTATTTGAGTGTATAGATGAGAACACAGCCCAGTTGACACCTTGATTGCAACCTTGTGAAACCCTGAGTGGAGGACACAGGAAAGCACCCCTGAACCACAGAAAGTTTTATGCTTTTCAGTTTGTGCTAATTGATTATGCAGCAATAGAAGACTAATACATCCATGCTGGTAGAAGTATATATTGCCTCAAACAAGAGGTATCAATATTTATAAACAAAAACACACCACAAGCAAACAAAATATATGTGCCTTTTGACCCAGCAGTTACACTCTTGGGCTATAGACAGTTGTATAAAATTGAATGTTCAAGGATATTAACTGAATGAAGCTCAAAATAGTAGAAAAGTGGTAATGAGATGAATGGCTGTTCATAGAGGACTGGTTAAATTATGGTGTATCATACTGAGGACTGTTAAGCAACCCTTAAAAATGGTGTATACATCTAGTTTTTGTTATAGAGAGACAGCAAATAAGAAATGTTATGTGCTAGATAGCACAGTGGGCCAATATACCATCTTTTTTCTGTCAAAGGGCATGATGTACTTTAGGTCTGTTATTCAAATGGGCTTGTTCATTTCTAAGGCCAGGATTAAGCAGAATTTCTCTCTCAGTCACAGGCAGTGCTGGATCAGGGCAGAGGGGAAAAAGCCAGCATCTGAGGAGCAGCCCAATTGGTGCTCCCTGTAGGTAGCTCACTTCTAAGAAGATAGGTGAATATTGGTCTTGCTTTCCCAGTTCTTCCCAGATTTCCAAGCAGGTAAGTTACTTCACCTCCCCAGGTGGATAGAGGCCAGGAGTGCCTTCAAACACTTTTGTGGCAAAACTGGCCTCTGATTCTACCCTCCAGGGAGCAGATGATGGAGGCAGCCTGTAGATAAGGCCACAGAGAAGTCAGCAGTGATGGAGCTGCCCTCACTGTGGCGGCAGCAAGAGACACATGGGGGCTTGGGACAGTGTGGGCAGCCCTGAGAGTCTCTGGGTGTTTCTGAAGGAGAGCCCTGGGAAAGGATGAAGCAATTTGGATGTTCCAGGAGGTGTGGCCTTTCTTGCAGTTAGAGGAGGTGGGCTCTGGAGATATATTGATTACACATCTCTGGGTTGACCACTCCCAAATTTATAATGCAACTCAGACCTTGTTTCTGAGCACCTATCTTTATGTCCTGCTATGTATTGGACACTGTAATGTCCTCTTTTTGGCCCCTAAGACCTGATCCTGTGTCAGTGTTCCTCATCTCAATAAATAGTATTCCCAAGCCAGTTACCCAAATCAGAAACCTAGAATTGATCCTTATTGCTTCCCTTTTCCCCATTTGCCATTTCTAATCAACCATCGGTTTTTGTTGATTTTACCTCCTAAGTAATTGATCTGAACTGTCTAATTATTATTTTATTATTTTTTCTTTCCTACTGCCACTACTCCATTCATGCCTACTTCCCCTGAATCCATTCTTAAAATAAAACCTTTTTGTACTCAGAACACTTCCAAATGCGTGTTTCCCCCCCTCACATACAAACCAATTCTCTGACGCCAGCTGAATGTCCTACATTTCAATTAAATTCTGACACTGTCTCCCTGGAGATAGCATCAGAGTCCACAGGTTAAGGATCCAGTCACACAAGAGGGCTCCTACTTCCAATGCCAATGGAGAGCCCTGACTTCCTGTACCTCTCACCTATCAGGTATACATTGAAGGTTCCCACGGCCTCCTCCTCAGGTTTGATAATTGCTAGAACTCAGGAAAACACTTTATTTACCATTACTGGTTTATTGTAAAGAATACTCAGGAATAGCTAAATGGAAGAGGTGCATAAGAGAGGTGTGTGGGAAGGGGCACAGAGCTTCCATGCCTTCTCCAAGTGTACCCTTTCCCAGCATCTCAATGTGTTCACCAACCCAGAAGCTCTCAAATCCCCATTGTTGAGTTGTTGTTGTTTGTTTTTTTAAAATATGTTTTTATTGATTTGAGAGAGAGAGAAACATCAATTGGTTGCTTCCCATACTCAATCAAATCAGTGACCCTTCAGGATGACACTCAACCAACTGGCCAGGACTTGTGGAGGGTTTTAATTGGAGATTTGTTTATGTAGACATGATTGGCTAAATCATTGGCCACTGGTAATTAAACTCAACCTCTAGATACTCCCCTCTCCCTAGAGGCAAGAGATTGAGGCGGGGTTGCATGTTCCAACACTCTAATCACAAGGTTGGTTCCTCCAGCCCCCATCCTGAAGCTATCTAGGGTTCATCAAGAGTCCCTCATTAACTTAAACACAGGTATGTGAATAACAAAAAACAATTCTCTCACTTTCATCACTCAGGAAATGCCAAGGGTTTTTAGAAGCTCTGTGCCAGGAACCTAGGACAAAGATCAAATATGTTTTTTCTCATTAAATCACGACATCTCAGTTCTTTATGATGCACCCAGACTGATCTCTGAAAGAACAGATTAGGTTATGTCACTTCTACCTAAAACCCAGCACGGCTTTCTACTGCATTTGGGATTGAGTCCCAAATCCATAACATTTCCCCAAGGCCTGGATGATCCTCCACTCTGTGCTTCAGAAGCTTTTCACGTGACTGTCAGCCCTCTCTCCCCTCCCTCCCTGGGCCTTCTTCCCACCTCAGGGTGTTTACCCAGTTTCTTTCCTCTGCCCCTCCAGTGCGTCCTTACTCTCCTTGTAGATTGTCACTTGTCTACCAGCACAGGTGTCTTCCCCAGGAAACCTCTGTGACCTTCCAGACTAGGTGAGGGGCCCAGTGACACAGTGTCACTTAGCACAATTCTAGTGATGTCTGCTATAAGTTGTTTCTATCCTACTACTCAACAAAAACTTTGAGAATAGATTTTGTGTCTGTCTTGTTCATTTCTATTTCAGTAACTATAAATATAACTGGGATGAAAACATTTACATTTCAAAGAGATAAAAATTATTTTTTTTTCTTTGCCCCTATTCCATTAAACTGACCCACATTTCCCCATTTAAAAAAAATTTAATATCAGATTCTATAATGGATACTTAAAGGCTAGACTCTTGAAAAAGCAAGACCCATTAAAAATAGAAGTACAGAGAGAAACCAAGATGGTGGCATAGGTAAACACCTAAACTGCAGCCTTGCACAACAATTTCAAAAACACAACTAAAAGACAAAACAGACATCATCCAGATCCATAGGAAAGCTGGCTGACTGGAAATCCTACAACTAGAAGGAAAGAGAAAACCATAAGGAAAATCAGAGGAGCTGTAAAAGACTGAGGTACGGAGACACGGGCGTGTGGCATGCGTGTATGGAGAGGACAGAGCCGGAGAGGACGGGCGGCTGAGTGCCTGGCTGGCGTTCTCTAGCAGGAAGGAGATAAAAGCTCCAGACTGCGCTGAACCCCAGCTCCGACTGCACTGAACCCCAGTACCAGGCGAGACCCTGGGGACCCAGGCTCATACTGGGGGAATCTAGCCTGTAAACTCAGGGGAGCGGCAAAAGGCAGAGCTCCGGAAGCGCACACGTGAATGCGCGCAGAGGACGGTCTGTTGACTGTGCCGCTGGATTGCCCTAGCGGGAAGGAGACAAAAGCTCCGGACTGCGCTAAACCCCAGTTCCGACTGCACTGAACCCCAGTTCTGGGCGAGAATCTGGGAATCCAGATTCATTGGGGGAGAGACTAGACTGTTCGGCAGCGGGCGAAACTCGAGGGCGCCTTTCTCTCAGAGGTGCTTGCAGCGAGTACCGAGGGACACTGAGACCCAGGAACCTCAGAGGGTGGGGCCAATGGGAAGCCAAGGCTGTAGGCTCCACCCTGAAACTCCGCCCCATCCAAGCTGAGCACAGAGGCTTTTACAATTTTGTAAGTCTAGTCGAATAAGGTTGTCTCCCAGCGTAGACACAGCTGATCCTACAAAGCTACCCTACCAACTCAGGGAAGCAGTGAAAATGGGGAGACAAAGAAACAGATCACAAACCAAAGAAATGGAGGAAAACAAATGACTGGACATAGAGTTCAAAACCATGGTTATAAGGTTTTTCAAGAATTTCCTAGAAAAGGCCGATAAATTTAGCGAGACCCTCGAGGATATGCGAGAGACCCTCCACCAGGTGGGGGAAGGGTTTTAAACATTTAGAAATGTCACACAAGGGAAACAGGACTGTAATAACACTTTAGAGGAGAAAGGTTGGACTAGTGCCAAGATGAAAAGATTTTTCATTCAAAGTCATTGTTGATTTTGAGAACTTGCATTTGGCTACCACTTGACAGCATGATACAGCCCTAAGGTGAAGTATCAAAGGTAAATGTGCAGTCAGAATGAAGGTTAGGGCATGCACTTTCAAGGGAAGGCTATTCTATCTAATAAGAGAGTAATATGCAAATTGACCATCACTCCAACACACAAGATGGCTGCCCCCATGTGGACACAAGATGGCTGGCAGGGGAGGGCAGTTGGGAGGGACCAGGCCTGCAAGGGAGGGCAGTTGGGGGCGATCAGGCCTGCAGGGGAGGGCAATTAGAGGTGATCAGGTTGGCAGAGGAGGGCAGTTGGGGGGGACCAGGCCTGCAGGGGAGGGCAGTTAAGGGTGACCAGGCTGGTAGGGGAGGACATTTAGGGGCAATAGGGCCAGCAGGGGAGCAGTTAGGCGTTGATCAGGCTGGCAGGGGAGTGGTTAGGGGGTGATCAGGCTGGCAGGCAGAAGCGGTTAGGGGCAATCAGGCAGGCAAGCAAGTGAGCAGTTGGGAGCCAGCAGTCCTGGACTGTGAGAGGGACATCCCTCGAGAGGTCCCAGATTGGAGAGGGTGCAGGCTGGGCTGAGGGACGCGATCCCCCCTTGCACGAATTTTGTGTGCCGGGCCTCTAGTTTCAAATAATGACCAGCTGCAGGATGAAGTTGCTGGTGCAGGACAATGGCAGCTCAAGAATGCAGGTGCTCGTCTGTTTCAAAGGCAACAGAAGGACCAACAACCTGATCATTAGGGCTAATGTATGCTAAAAGGAAACTTGTACTGAATGGAATATTTGTAATTTCTTGAAATAGTCATTGAGTGGCCCTAACTATTCAAATTTCTTCTTACACACAACTGTTGAAAATGTCCTAAAATTGATAAAACCCAGTGTTGGTAAGTATGTAGAGAAATAGGAGTTTTTACTCATTATTGGTAGGAGTGGGAATTGGTACAAGTATTTGGAAGCTAATGTAGTACTAGTAAATGTGTTTATTTTTTAAAAAAATTTATTTCAGAGAGGAAGGGATAGAGAGAGAGAGAGATAGAAACATGCCCCCTACTAGGTATTGAGCCCGCAACCGGGGCATGTGCCCTGACCGGGAATCGAAATATGACCTCCTGGTTCATAGGTTGATGCTCAACCACTGAGCCACACTGGCTGGGCACTATTAAATGTTTTAATGTTTGTATCATTTGATCCAGTAGTTACACTTCTATAAATTTATCCTTCAGAAATACCTGCTCAGGTTTATAATGATAAATATAGAAGGATATACATTTAGTATATTTAAAATACTTTTTTGATGAAACAGCACATTAAAAATATTCATAAAATTCACATGTATGGTTTAATAAATAATTATGAAGCAAACATTCATGTCACCAACACTCATATCAAGAAAGATAATGTCAGTTCCCCAGAAGTCCCCATGTGTCCTTCTCAATTCCAATCCTACCTCTCTTCTGTAGAGATAACCTCCATCTTGACTCTCATAGTTGCTAGAACTAGGCCATCCAGTATGGTAGGCACTAGCCACACGAGGCAAGTAAGCACTTGAAATGTGACTAGTCGGAATTCAAATGTGCTGTAAGTGTAAAATTCACACTGGATTATGAAGACTTAGTAGAAAAGAAATACTTATTAATACTTTTTAATATTGATTACATATTGCAATGATAATATTTTGAATATATTGGGTTAAATGAAATATATATTAACTTCACCTGTTTTCCCCCTTTTTTAATGTAGCTACTAGAAAACTGAAAATTATACATTTAGATCTTGCTTTTGTGGCTCATGTTATATTTATATTGGACAGCACAGCTTATAAGTAACTACTCTCTTGACTTTTTGATAATAATTTTCTTTCTTTTCTTTAGATATTACCATCTGTATATGCAACCATAAAATAATATAGTTTAATTTTGACTAATTTTGAAATTTATATAAGTGGAGAATGCTTTAGGTATTGCACCTTGCTTCTTTTGCTTATGCTTGTGCTTTTACATATAACTGCAATTCACTCATTTTCATTGCTGTATATGGCATTGTATTTTATGAATATACACTATGATTTGTTTATCCACTCTACTATGCTAATTTATACTCCTATCAGCAGTGTATGAGAATTATAGTGTTGTTTTTTTAAAAATTTCCTAATATCTTCATAGCCAGTACAAATTATTCATCCAGATCAACAAAATATAATTTTGAAAGTACTGCTAGGCTCTCTACACCTCCTGTTCATCAGACAGTCATGTCATCCTGTGCAGCGCAAGCCGCAACCCTGAGACACGATAGTGAAGGGCAGAGTGAATGGATTTGGCTGTTTTGGGTGCCTGGTCACCAGGGCTGGGAGATTGTCACCATCAGTGATCCCTTCATTGACCTCAACTACATGGTCTACATGTTCCAGTTTGATTCTACTCATGGCAAGTTCAAAGGCACCGCTAAGGCTGAGAACGGGAAGCTTATAATCAATGGAAAGTCCATCTCCATCTTCCAGAAGGGAGGTGCCGCCAATATAAAATGTGGTGATGCTGGTGTGAGTATGTTGTGGAGTTCACTGGTGTCTTCACTGCCATGGAGGAGGCTGGGGCTCATTTGCAGGGTCATCATCTCTGCCCCTTCTGCGGATGCCCCCGTGTTTGTGATGGGTGTGAACCATGACAAGAATGACAACTCCCTCAAGATTGTCAGCAATGCCTCCTGCACCACCAACTGCTTGCTCCTCCTGGCCAAGGTCATCCATGACAACTTTGGCATTGTGGGGGGACTCATGACCACAGTCCATGCTATCGCTGCCACCCAGAAGATTGTGGATGACTCCTTTGGGAAGTTGTGGAGTGATGGCTGGAGAGCTGCCCAGAACATCATTCCTGCTTCTACTGGTGCTCAAGGCTGTGGGCAAGGTCATCCCTGAGCTGAATGGGAAGCTCTCTGGCATGGCCTTCTGTGTCCCCATCCCCAATGTGTCAGTTGTGGATCGGACCTGCCGCCTGGAGAAAGCTGCTAAATAAGAGGGCGTCAAGAGGTAATGACCAATGATTCTTTCTCACCATTGGTATTTTTCTCTCTCTCCCTTCCCCTCTGAAGTAAATAAAAATATATTAAAAAAAAATAGCACAGCTGGTGTGGCTCAGTGGTTGAGCTTTGACCTATGAACTAGGAGATCACAGTTCAATTCCGGGTTGAGGCACATGCCTGGGTTGCAGGCTCCATCCCCAGTGAGAGGTGTGCAGGAGGCAGCTGATCCATGATTCTCTCTCATCACTGATGTTTCTATCTGTTTCTCCTTCTCCCTTCCTCTCTGAAATCAATATAAAAAATATATATATTTAAAAGAAGGTGGTGCAGCAGGTATCAGATTACTGAGGACCACGTCGTCTCCCGCAACTTTAACAGTGATACCCACTCCTCCACCTTCAACGCTGAGGCTGGCATTACCCTCAATGACCACTTTGTCAGGCTTGTTTCCTGGTCTGACAATGAATTTGGCTACAGCAACAGCTGGTGGACCTTCTGGTCCACATGGCCTCCAAGGAGTAAGAGCCCCCTGGATCACCATCCTTAGTGAGAAGAAGAGAAGCCCTCAGCTACTGGAGAGTCCTTGCCCCAAATCGGTCCCCCAACACATTGAGAATCTCCTGATCGCCACAGCTTCCATCCCAGGCCCCTGAAGAAGGGGAAGGGCTTAGGGAGCCCTACCTTGTCCCGCACCACCCATAAAGTGCACTGTACCCCCGCCCCCAAAAAGTACTCCTAATTTAGGTATGTTGTGTAATACCTAGCTAATGTAACTATTCAAAACGACCAACAACTTTTCGGAATTAAAGTTTTCAACACTAAATTTTGATGGAAAATGGTGTTTAAGAAAAATTATCCATTCTAAATTTGTTACAAATCTATTTATTATTTTTTTTTAAAAGGTCTCACACATTTATTACTGAACCATATTGCAGGGGGAAAAAAAAATCAACAGAGCAAAATCACAAGTCCATTCATTTTCCCATTAAAATGCCCCAACTGTCCAGACAGTAGCATCTTTTCAACCATTTAAAGGTGTAGGCAACCTGGATACAGCATAAATATGTGAGTCATCTCTCATGTGTGATTTCTCACAGGCCCAGTTTGGTTCTTCTCCAATGTCTCCTCTTTGAGTTGTACCTGATTTTATTACCAGTTTTCATCCAAATCCATTGGGGAATGGGCCGCTTCTGCGTTTGTTTCTCGGCCAGGAACCTCTTGGTCCTCAAAGTCTTGTGGGAAGACCTGGTGAAGGAGAAGCAGAACGCACGCACCTCGATGGCGGAGGAAGAGCCACATCTAATGATTTTCTTCTCAGTGGGAAGGAAACTCTTTTGAATACACGTTGCATGTGTTTGTATGTGTGCATAACAATCATATGTTGAGAGCCTTCTTTCCGCCAGGCCTTCCCCAGTAACAGCCGCTGGTTCCTCACCTGCATTAACCAGCCCCAGGTCCGCGCTGTCGTGGGGGAGGTGAAGCTCTGTGAGAAGATGGCCCAGTTTGATGCTAAAAAGTTTGCAGAGAGCCAGCCTAACAAGGACACCCCTCAGAAGGAGAAAGGACCTCGGGAGGAGAAGCCGAAGCCCCAGGCTGAGCGGCTAGAGGAGAAAAGGCCGCGGCTCCCGCTGCAGAGGAGCGGGTGGGTGCGTGTGAGCAGGCGCTGGCTGCGGAGCCCAAGGCCAAGGAGCCCTTTGCTCACCTGCCCACGAGGGCCTTTTGTGTGGATGGATTCAAGCGCAAGTACTCCAACGAGGACGCGCGGGCGGTGGCGCTGCCATACTTCAGGGAGCACTTTGATAAGGACGGCTGGTCCCTGTGGTACTCCGAGGACCGCTTCCCCGAAGAGCTCCCCCAGACCTTCCTGAGTTGCAGCCTCATCACTGGAATGTTCCAGCGGTTGGACAAGCTGAGGAAGAATGCCTTTGCCAGTGTCATCCTCTTTGGAACCAACAAGAGCAGCTCTGTTTCTGGAGTCTGGCTCTTCCCAGACTGGCCGGTGGACATACAGGGCGCGGAAACTGGATCGGGCAGCGCGGAGACCCAGACGCTGGGGTGAGAGTGCTTTTGCTGGGAGGGGCGCCTTCCAGCGCGTGGGCAAAGCCTTCAATCAGGGCAAGAGCTTCAAGTGAACATCTCTTGCCGTCGCCTAGCTGCCTGCACCCGTCCTTCAGGGAGATGGGGGTCATTAAAGGAAACTGAACATCGGGAAAAAAAAAAAAAAAAAAAAAAAAAAAAGAATAGTAGAGACTGAAGTAAATAATATTTGCCTTCCGGGAAGTGCGCACCCTTTTGTATATCAGGCTACTAGAGTGGGGACAAGTCACTCTGATTGATCACTGATCTGCGTGTGCCCTTTTTTGAAGTCTGGTTAGTTCACCCCTGTCCTCAGATGTCTGGGGGTGCGGGCTGGACTGCCTCTTCACCAGAGCCTGTAGCTGAGTTCTGGTGAGATCCCAGGGCTCACAGTGTACCTGTCACCTTGTGGAGCTATGGGCCATCTCTCCCTGCTTTGGAGGTCAGCTGCTCACCTTTTCGGTTGCTGGGGATTTGTCCTCGCTCTCCATTCCTGCCATCTCTCATACTAATTTTTCTAAAATGAGGCTTCCCTGAAACACCAGTCTTTTAGTTAAGAGACTGGAATGCAACTGACCACTTTATTGTTTTACCATTAAAGCTTAGCCAGCAGAAGAAACTACATTCTTAGGACAACTTTTTCCTCCTTTAAGATACTTATCTGTTTTCACTAAATCCTCAGCATAAATAATGTAAAAATGTAATTGAATCTAGGAAGCTTTTATACTTAACCAAAATATTCTAAAACTTATTACAATTAGCAGTGCAACCAGAGTATTTACTTATTTATTTATTTAAAAAATGTATTTTTATTGCCCTAGCCGGTTTGTCTCAGTGGATGGAGTGATGGCCTGCAGACTGACGGGTCCCAGGTTTGATTCCGGCCAGTGGCACATGCCTGGGTTGCGGGCTCGATCCCCAGTGTGGGGAATGCAGGAGGCAGCCGATCAATGATTCTCTCACCAATGATGAGAGAGAATCATTGATCGGCTGCCTACTGCACACCCTCTACTGGGGATTGAGCCTGCAACCTGGGCATGTGCCCTTGACTGGAATTGAACCCAGGACCTTTCAGTCCGCAAGCTGATGCTCTATCCACTGAGCCAAACTGGCTAGGATGAGTTTTGTTTTATTTTTAATTTGACATGGTAGTGGAGGATCACAATATTTTAAGTAAAAAATTCTGGTAAAAAGTTATACTTACAACTGAAAGGATATTAGAACAGACATAAATTGTTACTGAGTAATTAGAAATATTAACTGAGTGGCCAGATTATTATGATCTCTGAATGCATAATAATCTAGCCACTCAGTGTATATCCTATATAATAAAAGGCTAATATGCAAATTGTCCCCTCGACCAGGAGTTCCACCAGCAGGCAGGCCGGCCAACCGCCCATGTCCCCTCCCCCTGGCCAGGCTGGCTGGACCCCACCCATGCACGAATTCATGCACTGGGCCTCATATATCCTGAGTGGACAGATTATTATGCATTCAGAGATCATAATAGTCTGGCCACTCAGTGTATATACTGTATATATTAAAGGCCCGGTGCATGAATTCGTGCATGGGTGGGGTCTGGCCAGCCTGGCAGGGGGAGGGGACATGGGCGGTTGGCCGGCCTGCCTGCTGGTGGAACTCCTGGTCGAGGGGACAATTTGCATATTAGCCTTTTATTATATAGGATATACACTGAGTGGCCAGATTATTATGCACTCAGAGATCATAATAATCTGGCCACTCAGTGGATATAAGCTAGTGAAAGGATCATTCTAGAATACAATTAAAGACTATATGCCACAAAATTCAATAACCTAGAAGAAATGGATATGTTCCTAGAAATATATAACCTCTCTAGACTAAATCATGAAGAATTGGAAAATCTAAATAGATCAGTCAGCTGTGAAGAAATTGAAACGACCATTAAAAACCTTCCCAAAAATAAAAGTCCAGGACCAGACAGCTTCACGTGAATTTTACCAAACATTCAAAGAAAATTTGAAACCTATCCTTCTCAAACTCTTCTAAATAATTGAAGAAGAGGCAATACTTCCCATCACATTTTTTTGTTTTGTTTTGTTAATCCTCACTCAAGGATATTTTTCCATTACTTTTAGATAGAGTGGAATGGAGGGAAGGAGAGGGGAAGAGGGAGAGGGAGAGAAACATTGATGTGAGAGAGACACATCAATAGGTTGCCTCCCTTCCCACATGTGCCCCAACTTGGGCCAGGAAATGAACCTAAACCCAGGTACATGCCCTTGACTGGGAATAGAACCCTCAACTCTTCGGTGCATGGGGCAATGCTCTAACCACTGAGCACACTGGCCAGGGCCTTCCTAACACTTTTTATGAGGCCAACATGGCCCTGATACCAAAATCTGGTAAGGATAATACGCAAAAAAGAAAACTACAGACCAATATCTCTAATAGATATAGATGTAAAACCCTAAACAAAACACTAGCAAATAAATTACAATAATCCTATATAATAAAGAGGTAATATGCAAGTTGACCATCACTCTAACACACAAGATGGCTGCCCCCAATGTGGTCAAAGATGGCTGCCCCCATGTGGACACAAGATGGCCACCACAAGATGGCCAGCAGGGGACGGCAGTTGTGATCAGGCCAGCAGGGGAGGGCAGTTGGGAGGGACCAGACCTGAAGGGAAGGGCAGTTGGGGGTGACCAGGTCTGCAGGGGAGGGCAGTTGGGGGGGACCAGGCCTGCAGGGGAGGGCAGTTGGGGGTGACCAGGCCTGCAGGGGAGGGCAGTTGGGGGCGACCAGGCCGGCAGGGGAGGGCAGTTGGGAGGGACCAGACCTGCAGGGAAGGGCAGTTGGGGGTGACCAGACCTGCAGGGGAGGGCAGTTGGGGGGGACCAGGCCTGCAGGGGAGGGCAGTTGGGAGTGACCAGGCCTGCAGGGGAGGGCAGTTGGGGGTGACCAGGCCTGCAGGGGAGGGCAGTTGGGGGCGACCAGGCCGGCAGGGGAGGGCAGTTGGGGGCAACCAGGCTGGCAAGGGAGTGGTTAGGGGGTCATCAGGCTGGCAGGCAGAAGTGGTTAGGGGCAATTAGGCAGGCAGGCAGGCAGGCAGGTGAGCAGTTGGGAGCCAGCAGTCCTGGATTATGAGAAGGATGTCCGACTGCCCATTTAGGCCCAATCCCACTGGGATCCCACTGGGATTCCACTGGGATCCCAGTGGGATTGGGCCTAAATGGGCAGTCGGACATCCCTCGAGGGGTCCCAGATTGGAGAGGGTGCAGGCTGGGCTGAGGGACACATTCCCCTCCCCCCCCCATGCACGAATTTCATGCACCGGGCCTCTAGTTAAAAAGTAATACATCATGATTACATGGGATTCATTCCAGGGCACAAGGATGGTTCAACATATGCATATCGATCAATTAATACACCACATTAACAAAAGAAAGGATAAAAATAATAGGATTTTATCAATAGACATAGAAAAAGCATTTGATATAATACAACATTCATGATTAAAACACTCAATAAAATAGGTATAGAAAGAAAGTAGCTCAACATAATAAAGGCCATACATGACCAACACTCGGCCAATATCATTCTCAATGGTGAAAAACTGAAAGCTTTTCCTTTAACATCAGGAAAGAGACAAAGATGCCCAGTCTCACCAACCTTATTCAACATAGTTCAGGAAATCCTAGCCAGAGCAATAAGGCAAGAGGAATAAATAAAAGGTATCCAAATTGGGCAGGAAGAAGTAAGTGTCACTTTTTGCAGGCAACATGATTCGGTACATAGAAAACCCTAAAGACATTCCACCAAAAAAACTATTAAAAATAACAAACAAAAACAATAAAGTTGCAAGATACAAATCAATGTATAAAAATCCATTGCTTTTCTTTATACTAACGATGAAACTTCAGAAAAAGAAATGAAAAAAACCCCCACACAATTCCTTTTGCAATTGCAACCAAAAGAATAAAATACCTAGAAATTAACTTAACAAAGGATGTGAAAGACCCATATACCAAAAACTAAAAAGCATTATTAAAACAGATTGAAAAAAAACACAACGAAATGAAAAGATATTCTGTGTTCATGGATTGGAAGAATCAACATAGTGAAAATGGTCATATTACCCAAAGCAATATACAGATTTAATGCAATCCCCATCAAAATCCCAATGTCATTTTTGAAAGAAATATAACAAAAAAATAATCAGATTTGTAGGGAACTACAAGACCCTGACTAGCCAAAGCAATCTTGAGAAAAAAGAATGAAGATGGAGGTATCATACTACCTGACTTAAAATTATACTACAGAGCTACAATAATAAAATCAAAACAAACAAACACAAACGAAAAATAGTCCCAGCATGGTATTGGTAGAAAAACAGACACAGATTAATGGAACAGAATTGAGAGGCCAGAAATAAAACCATATGTATATGGACAGATAATTTTTAAAAAAAGTGCCAGAAACACAATGGAGAAAAGAAATTCCCTTCAGTAAATTGTGTTGGGAAAATTGGAAAGCCAAATGCAAAGAATGAGACTAGATTACCGTTTGTCCCCGTGTACCAAAATGAATTCAAAGTCGATCTAATACCTAAATACAAGATCTGAAACAATAAATTGCATAGAAGAAAACATAGGTACTAAGCTTATGGATCTTGGTGGAGAACATTTTATGAATTTGATCCCAAAGGAAAGGGAAGTAAAGGAAGACATAAATGAATGGGACTACTAGTATATCAAACTAAAAAGCTTCTGCACAGCAAAGGAAAGCAACAATGAAACAAAGAGGCAACTGACCAATGGAAGAAGTTATTTGCAAACAACATCTCTGACAAGGTTAATATCCAAAATATATAAATAACTCATAAAACTCAACACCAAACAGACAAACAACCCAATTAAAAAATGGGCAGAGGATCTGGACAGACACCTCTCCCAAGAAGACATATAAATGGCCAACAGATACATGGAATGATGTTCAACGTTACTAGGTATTAGGGAAATGTAACTCAGCCCTAGTTAGTGAGAATTTGAGATATAATAACAGATGATAAAGCTAGAATTTCCAATGAGTAATTTTAGCAGGTGATAGTGCCCAATAATAGCGGGAGAAAAGCAGTGGAGATTGCAAAGTAAACCATTTTGAATGTTTGTAAATTTTCATGCCTATGTGCTTCTGAAGCTTCCTGCTTTTGCCTCTATAGCAACCTATGGAAAAATTCAGTTTTGATTTAAGAAAAATTTGATTTAATGTCAAGGTTTGTTCAACTAGCTGAGAATTCAGAGATAACTCTGGATTTACATTTTATTGGTTCCCTTTTTGAACCTGGAGAATTAATCATCAATTCATGAGAATTCATTCTCATCGATTTTTAAGAACAATCTCTAAGTTCTGTCATTTCTAAACAAGACTCAAGTGAGAGACATCGATTGGTTGCCCCCCATCCAGGTTCATACAGGCAACCTGGGCATGCACCCTGACCAGGAATCAAACCTACCACCTTTCAGTGTACGGGATGACACTCCAACTAACTGAGCTACCCTCGCCAGGGCAAAATTTCTGTTATTTTTCATGAACTTAATAAAACTTCATGCTTTTTCCACTGTATAAAGATTAAAAAATTGATTCTGTTTTTTCCTTGTTTGATTCAACTATGCTAAAGATGGTCATCAGAATGACATTAATTTTTACCTTTTTGTCTTATCTTCATCCAAGTTTTAGAAATTGCCAAACAAAGACACAGATAAGTTTGTTGATGGAATACTTATTGCAATCAGGATGAAAAATGCTGATTTATAGATATTTGTAGTTAGTACAATGCTAGGTATACAAATTTCAGTATACATTAAAATAAAAGCCATTTTTTATGCCCATAAAATTAAAGTAACAATTCTATAAGAAAAACAAAAATATAAGAAATACAAGAAACTATTTTTATGAATTAAACCACAGCTACTTTTACTTTAGTACCAACTATCACAAGATTTCCCCCCAACTTTTAAATTGGAATATTTTCAGTAATTCAGATGAGTAATACTACATACTTTATACAGGTTTATTAATTGTTAACATTTTCTGACCACTCTAAATTGTTATAAGACATCTTTTATTTGGGCAGTTGAGAATTATATTTTGTTTCTGCTTTTTTTTTTTTAAGTTTACTTCTTGGTGATTAGTTACAGAGACAGAAAGACACTATGGCAGAATTATCTCCTCACATTGGTCAGTGCCAACTTCATGGTCTCTGCTACTTGTGACCCATTCATTTAGGGTATGGGTTCTCTTGCATCATAGCAAGAGAAGACAAGGAGGAGAAATAAGGTAATCTTTCTTCTATAAAGTGTCTTTTGCTTCATTTTGATGAGTACTTGCTGGTCTGAAGAATTAACAATGTGCCTCAAGGCAGAGTGAATTCAATTTTCCTTTCTTCTTATCAGGTGAAGAAAGTTCAATCTGTCTAGTTTTTTCTGATATACTGTATTATCCATCATAGAGTTCACTATGCTTTTGGATTTTGTTATATTTCCCACAAAATATAACAGGGTTAATAGTTTATAGCACTCTCCTTCAGATAAGAAGAACCGGTGCTGGAGGATTTATGATATCTAACCTAATTTTCCATCACCATACCCTGACCTTGGCCTTATAAGTTATAGGCCATACAAAGCAATCGATTGCTCCCTGATAGAGGCAAATGGCCCTCTTTAACTCCAGGGCAATAGCTAATAAGGTCCTGATAATTGTGACTTATCCACTGTCAGCTGGGATTGCAGGTGCCTCTCTGAAGCTCCCCTGCACTGATGGATGCAACTTGTGTGGCAGGAAGCCTGGTCCAGGGGCTTTCTCCTTTTACCCATAGCCTCACCAGGGCTCCTGGAGTGGGACTGATGAAGTCATTTTTCTTTCACTGTGGACTTCTATAATGAAATATAGTAAAAATTCATCTTCTCTTGAGCATGCTGTTTTTTGTTTTTCTTGTCAGATCTGCAGTCTTTCCTTGATTAAACCAATTTATCTGCAAAAGCAGTGGCCTTAAACTTCCCATTTGATTCGAGGAGCTCTGGATTGGCCAAGAGGAGTTTTCATCTATAAATTTAGTAGAGGGTCAGCTCTTTCCTTAGCCAAGACATTTGGTTTCCTTTTTAATGAATTTGAGAGACCAGAAAGTCTGTTATGGAATACTTGAAACTGCCTCATTCTTCAAGCATAGTTGACTAGAACTCTAGGCAAGCCATGTTAGAAGAAACCAAAACATTTTTTCTGTATATCCCAGGATTAAAGGATACCTTAGCCAATAGTAGAAATTAGGATGCAATAGATCTCCTTTATTTAAACTTTTTATTTAGAACGAGAAATGACAAGAGAGAGAAAGAGAGAGAGAAAGAGAGAGATAGAGATAGAGATAGATAGATAGATAGATAGATAGATAGATAGATAGATAGTCAGACAGATAATGACTGCCTCCTGTAAATGCCCCGACCGGGGATCGAACCTGAACCTGAATATGTGCCCTGAACCTTCCAGGGAATTGAACCTGCCACCTTTTGGTGTATGGAACGACACTCCAACCAAATGAGCCACACCAGCCAGGGCAATCCCCTTCATTAAAAGTAGTCATCACTTATGAATTTGAGGAATCCTCAGAGTCAAGTCAAGTCACTTCTGATTTATCCAAAGTGGAAGTCTATTGACATGCCCTTTGGTGATTAGTTAACAGAGACAAGAAGACACTGTGACAGAATTATCAAAGTATCGAGTCAGATAGTATTGGATTAGTATTAATGTGTGAAAGCATTTGGAGTAAAAAGAGAAAAATCCTATATCCTGACATTCAGCCCTGCCAAAAGGATGCATTTTTACATGTTTTCCCATTGGCTCTGTAGTATTTGATTCAATTCAACTTGCAGTTAAAGTTCAGTTTGCCTCTGAACCCTTATTTGTTTTTGTGTTCATACAGATTTATTGCCTAAATAAAAGTATGTTAAACATTTTTGGTCAGAGAAAAATGAAGACTCCTTACATTTAAATAAGACAGCATGTTTTGGTTGTCATATCAAATGTGGAGCCTCTTATTGTCAAAGATGCAACGTGATTAGGCAATACTTCACAAGACCCAAGATAACTGCCTATTAGTACAAATGGAATCACATCAATCATAATGGCCCGAATGAGTGGGCTCTTATCCCACTCACTCCAGCAATACTTCACCCTGTATAATAGGAGGCTTCTCCCATCTATACTAATAAAAGCCTAGGTGGCCCTCTCACAACACCCTCATGTCATCACAAGATGGCCACCCCCATGTCATCACAAGATGGCTGCCCCCATGTCATCACAAGATGGCCACCACAAGATGGTCGTCACAAGATGGCTGGCAGGGGAGGGGAGTTGGGGGCAAATAGGCCAGTAGGGTAGGGCAGTTGGGAGTGACCAGGCTGGCAGGGGAGGGCAATTGGGGGTGATCAGGCCAGCAGGGGAGCAGTTAGGCGTCAATCAGTCTGGCAGGGGAGCGGTTAGAGGGCGATCAGGCTGGCAGGCAGGTGAGTAGTTAGGAGCCAGCAGTCCCAGATTGTGAGAGGGATGTCTGACTGCTGGTAAACCGACAGTCAGACATCCCCCGAGGGGTCCCAGATTGGAGAGGGTGCAGGCTGGGCTGAGTGACACCACCCCAATGCATGAATTTTGTGCACTGGGCCTCTAGTGTGTACATAAATGAACACCCTCCCTCCTGGTGCAGCTGCTTTGCTACCTCCATAGGGTACCCTTAGGGTCCTGCTGTCATCCACTGAGTCCCAGTGCCATGCGTCTGATACTTGTGGAGAGCGGCTACAGTGTTTGGACAGGTTCAAACCTTGGACTAATGAGAGGGCACAGTCCTCTCATGGCCACGTGCAAGTCCCAGCCTGGAGGGCAGAGCCCTCCCAGCACAATTATAACTAAAAGCTATAGTTGTAAGCTTGAACCTATGGTCTGAATACGTGGTCCCATGTGTCAAGTGATGTGGGCTTGATAGAGTTCAGGTGCATGTAATTGAATAGATTCGAAACGCACAAGAACGTTGTAACTATGCCCTTACTTGGCCCTGTGAAATCTGGCTATAAAATAAAGAGACAGCTTATAGGTTGTGGCGCTGCCTCTCCATCAGAGAGGACAGCGTCCCACCCAGACCCAGCTTTTTTCTCTTGTCTGTCTTTTTTCAATCCTTCACTGCTCCTCTCAGGCTCAGCGAACCTGGCTGAGCTGGCTTGGCATAGATACTGTCCCTGATACCTAGGGTTTTCACGGAAACACCCATGTGACATGTGTGACGCAGGGAAGAATGCCCTCTCAACATGGAGTTTGGTGTTGCTCTCAGCTAGAGGGGTTGTAAAGCATTCCTTGCCCAAGCATACCACGTATGTTTTCCCTTTTTATGTCACCTACATTCCATAGGACTCAGGTATGGGCCCATAGGGGGTGGGCCTTGCTAGCCTAGCCTGTTTGGCTCAGTGGATAAATCATCAGCCTGTGGACTGAAGGGTCCGAGGTTTGATTCCAATCAAGGGCACATACTTTGGTTGTAAGCTCCAGCCTCAGTAGGGGCGCATGCAGGAGGCAACCACTCGATGTGTTTCTCTCACATTGATGTTTCTTGCTCTCGGTCTCTCTCTCTCCCTTCCACTCTCTCTAAAAATCAATGGAAAAATATCCTTGGGTGAGGATTAACTGAAATAAAAAAATAAAATAAATCTTGCTAGTGGGGAGAGAGACCCTGTTAGCACACCACAATGGATGCCTCTACTTAGAGTCTACTAGGTCCATGTCTGGTTGCCTTAGGCTATTCCACTGGGCTGTCCTTGAATGGGACCAGCTGGTGGGGTCCAGAATCTGGAAAGAATCCATGCAGTTGGGTTGGGCAGCTTAATTGCATCAAAGTGGCCAGGCATTTAGGGGTTGGACTACATAATCACATTAAGGTTAGACAGACATTCAGGAGCTAGGGATCCCCAGGCAAAGATGACTTACTAAATCCTATAAAATATATGGATCCAAACATTTATATGCTTACACTAAAAGCACCTGTCCCATCATTGTTCAGTTAAGTCAGTTCGAGTCAACTGCAGGAAGCAGTCGCACTTACAGGGCTTCGGGAACAAAGCCCGGATTATTAAAATTTAGCAATGTGGGAGAGGCACCTTGTGGAGTGGAGGCCAACTTATGAGGAGGAGGAGGTATAGCTCTGCTGGAACTGGTATCTCTGAGCTTGGAGAAGAGGCCCTGTGGGTTTGAGAACCAGACCTCTAGGATCTAAGGAGAAGGCACCACCTGAGATGAGGCTAGTGCTACACGCATTGGGAAAACTGCATACTAAATGTAAATGCTGCTGGGGGGGACAGAAACATTGCTGGTGTGATGCTCACAGGACTTGTGAGTACACAGGAAGGAGTCCCTTCTACCTCCTGTAGCCTCTCAGTCTCCCTCTAGCCCTCCTTTTTGGCAATGCCTAACGGAAAGATTGCTGGCCAAGTGGAAATGTGGCTTGCAGAGTTCCAGCCCCAGCACCACAGGGCATGGAGAGATGGGTTTGGAGCTGAGAGATTATAGTAACGGGCACACACCTCAATGGTGTCTAAATTCAGATTGTTTCAAGTTGTGTTAGCCAGCATTATAGGTAAGGCTTGCAGACTTTAACTACTTAAGGGACTGAGGAGGCAAACCCCTATTTTGTAAAAACTGCTGTTTGGAATTCTCTGCTGGTTTTCTTAGACGGCCTCTTATTCTAAAAAAATAACTTTGCTTCCTAGCCTCCTTTAGCCTGCTTGAATAATGAGGACGATAAACTTATCTGTCTGACCTTGTAGGCCAGAGACTAGATATGCCCATAAATTTAGCTGTCTGACCTTGTAGGTCAAGACTAGGTATGCCCATAATTTTTACAACTGTGTTTGTTTTCAAAGACAGCGGCGAGATAACCACTAATTGCACAGAGGGCTGGATCCTTAATAAAAAGGGAAGTTCTGCTTGTAGCTTTGCTTAGAATTTGAATTCATTTTCTCTAAGCCCACCGCGGTGAATAAAGTGT
Source organism: Ia io (assembly GCA_025583905.1). Taxonomy (NCBI): domain Eukaryota; kingdom Metazoa; phylum Chordata; class Mammalia; order Chiroptera; family Vespertilionidae; genus Ia; species Ia io. Next base: position 89,932,556 of record JAJQQW010000008.1, on the reverse strand, counting down.
ATCTCCAAACTCTCCTGCATTGTTTGATTGTTCCGGTTCTCTGTAACAGGACAATCTGGTGACTAAAGGAAGAAAGACTTATTGCAAGATGACATTTGAATTGATCAATGGAGATGAAGCAGGTAAAACATCACAGGGCTGGTGATAGGAAGTAAGTCTGGAAGGATGAAAGGTGTCCCTTAGGCAAACCAGTGGAAAAGGGTGTTTTAAGCAGAAGGGACAATAGGTGTAAAGGCCAAAATGTGGGCCCAAATCATTAAGTAGATTGAGTTGCATGGAAACCCTCAGGGAAAACCCTGAGCTCCATGTTTTGGGCTTCCCAAGGACCAGGCACGAGCAGGGGCATGGATGACTGGGGAGAGCAGAAGTCTCCCCCAGGCCAGTGACCTTTTGGGGGTCTCACCCTCAAGAGGAATTAGCACCTTCTATCTCTTCTTTCTCTCTGTTTAAGGACAATCTTTTATGCTGGGCAGACATGGGCAAGTTGATTAAAACCTCTGAGAAGGGAATATGTGTTGGAAGCCGCCCATTGCCTTCACTAGCAGAGAGGGGTGGACAAGGAACCCGGAAGGCTGGTCAACTTGAAGCTCTGGCAAGGGTCAGAGCCACACACCCACTGTCTAGTTGGAACAAAGGGAGCTGAAGCAACTTCCACCTTTTAGTCTTATGTAAATCTTTGCTGATTAGATGGTCTGCCTGTTACTGGAAATTGCCTGCCTAAGGGCTATAGGTGGATCCCAAACCTGAATAAAAGGGATCGCAAGGCCAGAGCAAAGGGGAGTCCTCTCTTGGGCTTCCACCTGGCCCCCAATTCCCAAATTAATCTTTTCCTGTCTAGTCTCTTTCATTTGCGTGTGGCCTCCTCAAGAGCCCGAACCCTGAACCACGCAGGACGTGGAGGGGAACACCCGCAACTGGCAGCCCATCGTGGGGCACTCGCAAATATGTTCCAATGTGAACACCTTCTTTTTCCCTATGCATAGCTGCAGACCTTCTTTCTAGATTCCTGAAGTCCGGGATAACTGTATGACCTGGGTTCCTTCCTTCTTCCTGTCTCTACACCCCAACCTCAACCCATACAGCCAATCTCTAAGTGTAGATTTGACCTGCTAAATACACGTTCTCTATTCTCTGTCTGGCTTGTCTTTGTTCAAGCACTCCCTTGATTATTGCTAAAACTTTCCTTTGGTCTCCCTGCTCCCAGCTTTGTCGTTCTCCAATCCAGGCACCATTCTGAGCCCGAGAAAGCTTTAAAAAATGCAAAAATCGTAGGACCCTAAAGCTGGAGCTCACAGGCCTCTCCAGTAGGTCTGGCGTGCCCGGTATTCTGCGGATCTGAAGCGAGCTTGCATGTTACATCACTGGTGATTCTCTGCTTGCTTGCTTAAGATGCCACCACTTAGGCCTCTGTTGCAGAAATTGCCATAGACTTTTAAGGGCCGGAGAATCGGGATGACCTTGGTGACGGATTTGTACATTCCCAGCAGATCTGCATGCAGGAGTTGGACGCAGACGTGAGTTGTAGAAGGTTTTATTTTCTCCAGCTTTGCAGCTACTCTTTGGCACCATTCGCTTCTCAGAATGGGCTTCCCCAGCCTCGACCGAAAACTGAGGGGTAAAAACTCAGAAAAGCAGTTACTCTTTCTGGGTGAGGCTCCCAGAGGATCAAGAATAGCGAGCGACGTGATTCCACTTGCAGCCCAATAGAGGTCGGTCCCTTTGTCTTTCCCTCACAATCGTGACCTGTTAACGTTTCTGTGTTGCCAAAATGAGTGACAGCTATCTAGATGAGGGATTAGTAGAACATTGTTTATGAAATCGAACAAGTCTGCAAGTGAGACCCACTCTCTTTTAAAAGAAGAATGAAGTCATATCGAGGGCCAGAGTTTTTGACGGGCACAAACGGTTTAAAGAAGGGCGGGAAGATGTTCAAGATGATGCCCGAAGTGGCCGTCCAGTTACCCACCGGACAGATGAAAATATCTAGAAGGTCAAGGACTTGGTTTGTTCAAACAGGCAGTTAACACTGAGGATGATGGCTGAAAAGTTAAATTTAGATAAAGAAACTGTTAGATTCATTCTGAAAGAAAACTTGAACATGAGAAAAGTTTCTGCCAAAGTTATATCCGGTATTATGAAGGATGACCCTAAACCTCAAAAACGTGCCTTTCTTTCTGATCTTTCCAAAGAAATTAGGAAAAATAGCTTGTGTGTGAAAAAAAAGGTAACAAGTTCTGAAACCTGGAGTCATCTCCAGTGTGAAGCTGGTGGGGAAATGCCCCTGCCTGTATCTCGTCCAGAATCTGCTGTCCTGCCAGCAGCTTCTGCAGGCCTCGTCTTCAACAAGCCTTCCCACTTGGGCAGCTCAGGATTGGCTGATATCATAGTGCCGGGATTCTTGTCCCAGCCTTACAAAGGGTTCAGCATTCTAGAGAAAGGGGCTGTGTGTAGATTCAAGAAGGAGTCCAGAGATGAAAGATAATTTTGAAAGGCATTGGGGGTCAGAGGATCTTCAGCTAAAGGAACTGAAATCTACTCCTTGTCTAAGGACCCCGTGCTATTTATTTAACACAATTTGTCCTAAGGCAAAGTGGAGATATACACTTCAAAGGGTAAGGTTTCAAAGGGTAGAATACAGAAGCATTGTCAGTTTGGGGAATAGCCTACAGCTGTTCAGGTGTTTGGCCAACAGGAGGCAATAAAATGCCCTGAGCTGTCTGGCAGCAGACAACCCTATTCAGGTTTGGGGGAAGTGCCGTTTAGCCATTCCAACAGGTAATGTGGCTCACCCTTGTTGAGCCACCCAAGCTTCACCAACCTTTTGGTGAAACTCTTGTAATTATTACATGCTGGAATTGGTTCCCGACACTGTAGCACCTTCATTTACTGCTCATCTACTTTCAGTCTTCTCTCCCGCCCCTCCCTACATGCCATGGCTCTCCTGGTTCCTCTGCTGGACTGTTGGGCAGGCCATCTTTCTTGCTGTTCTCCACAACTTTGAAGAACCTTTGGCTGTTAACTTCTGGTTTTTGCTTATTCTCGGTTTCTTTTGCTTAACAAGTTTGGATCTCTTCACCTCCCTCCAAAAAGCAAAAAATCATGTCATTACCTTTCTTAAAACTTAAAATATTTTTTTTTTTATTGAGGATATTTTTAAATTGCTTTTTAGAGAGAATGGAAGGGGAGGGGGAGTGAGCAAGAAAGAGACACTGATGTGAGAGAGACACATCAATTGCTTGCCTTCTGCACTCACCCCAACCAGGGCTGGGATTCAAACCTGCAACCTAGGTACTTGTCCTTGACCAGGAATCGAACCCGAGACCCTTCAGTGCACAGGCTGGCTCTGTAACCACTGAGGTACACTGGCCAGGGTCCCTTCTTAAAACGTTTGATGGCTCCTGTGGCTTAAAGGAGAGAATGTTAGCTCCTTCATATTTCACAGTGAGGCCACTGTAATATGGTCCCTACCTGGCCACTGTCTCCCTATTTTGTGGGGAGTAGGGGGACAAGCCTGACCAGGGAAACAAGATCAGGGGTTACTGTCTTCCCTCCACTGCCTAAGCTGTGGGCAAGAAACTGCAGTGATGTCACGTTGTTTTCTGTGTCCTCCAGGAGGGTGCCTGACTCAACAGCTTTGCCACTTCAGGGGCTGCTCACTTCACCTGCTGGATTCACCATTTCCTGTGCTGGAATGAATGTGTGAGGCCACCTCCGGGGATTGCTTCTATGCTCTCTTCTGGTCCTCCTCCTCGTTTTCTTTCTTTCTGTTTAAAAAATACACTTATATGAGCAGGAATATTTGAATGTCAAGGGTAGAAACGCAATTCAAATGAGCTTAAGCCTAAAGTGGGAACTTGTTGACTTATTTAACTGGTAAATCTAGGAGTGGGGCTGGATCCAGGGATATAAGTATTTTTTTCTCTTTCTTCCCTTCTGTTTTGCTACTCCCTGTGCTGGGCACATTCTCTCCTGTTTCAAGATGCACTTCTGTTGAGCAGGAGGTGAAGGGCAGCATGACCACCGACAGCTCTAAGCATTTATCATCTCAGCCCAGCCACCCCAGAGGAGGGAGAGGTTCTCTCTCTCAGCATCTTTCTAGAAAACCCTGAGGAGAGACTTCACTCATTTGTCCTCCCTGCATACTCCCGTCCCCAACCCCCAATCCATGGAGCCAAGAGAAAGGGAAACAAACTTTACAAAGGCTGGGATCAGAATCCCATTCTTGTGGTTGGGATGCGGGGGCGGGGGCGGGGGGCGGATGGGCACTGTGATTGGCAGTTCCTCCAGGACCACATAGAATTAGGGGGCAGTTACCCAAGGGAAACAGAGTGTCATTAGCAGAATATGGAGGAAAGGGATGTTCGGCAAACAAACAAACAAAAAAAGACAGACAACCAAAGAGATATCTATACCACTATCTTCACCACTTCTACTATCATCCCCAGCACTATTAACCTCTACTACCACTACTACTGCTACCATCACTGTTACTATTTATTGAGCAACTACTGTATTCTAGGCACTGTGCCAGTCCTTTATGTACACAGCCTCTTTCTGAAAACTATATGACACTCTCCATTTAATAGGAGAGGAAACTGACACACCTGCTCGAAGTCATGGAACCAGTCTGTCTGACTCCAGGTCATGCACTTTGTATTACACTAAACTTCTCCTGTTTGGGGTTCTCTGTCTTGCCATTGCATGTTAATTATGGCTCATAAATGACCTTATGAAGGAGTGACTGGAAGAGTGCATGGCTTTTTAGATTGACTGTCAGTCCCAGTGGCCTGCTTATGTGTTTGTAATGTTGAAGAAGTGCATTTTTGTGATCTAACCTGTAGACTGAGGTTGATAAAGCAGTGCTTTCCTCACATGGGCTGACTGTGAGCGCTGAGATCAAGTCGAGGGGCTGAGCTATTTATAGGAGCAGGGTTGCATGAACACATGTCAGGAAGACCAAAGCACACCTACATTTTAAACTTAGAGCTGCAAACATGCATTTTAAAAATAAAAGCCTGCAAACCATTTTTGTACCTATTCTTTTACTTTGGATTATTTAACTTAAAATATTATTTATTGTTGGTTTGCCACTAGCTGTTAAAGACTGTAAGCATATGGGTAAATAGGAAGAAAACATGTGGAAATATAATTTAGCCTTGACATGTGAGCTACATATAAGTTAAGGGGATAAGTCAATGTTATATGCCTAAATATACAATGAGTGGCCAGATTATTATGATCTCTGAATGCATAACAATCTGGCCACTCAGTGTATACCCATATAATAAAAGGCTAATATGCAAATTGTCTCCTCCACCAGGAGTTCGACCAGCAGGCAGGCCGCCAACCACCCATGTCCCCTCCCCCTGGCCAGGCTGGCCGGACCCCACCCATGCACAAATTCATGCACCAGGCCTCTTATACACACACACACACACACACACACACACACACACACACACACACACACACACACTGAGTGGCCAGATTATTATGCATTCAGAGATCATAATCATCTGGCCACTCAGTGTATATCCTATAAATATTTAAAACATACTATACATTCTTTCTCCCTATATATCATATATATATACAGTGTACACTTAAATGTACTAATAGCTGGTATAGTACTTAAATATACTATAGATATTTAAATATCTCTATTTAAAGGTTATATATACTTAAAGTGTGGCTCACTTCTTCAGTGAAGAGGCTTAGAGGAGTTATCATGGCCCCTGGTCTCATTCTGATCGCAGTGCACTTCACCAGGCTGGGGGACTCTCAAGGCACGTGAGAAACATTTATCTAACAGAAGTCTCCCAGTTACAAAAGCTATACTAGTACTCCTTCAGTTAGTGGCTGGCTGTCACAAAGGGGTTAGAGAGTCTGTGGTATTTATAGAAGGTCAATCACGGTGCTGTCTTAGTCATTTTCCTGCAGACGGTGGGAGGCCATAATTTGTTCCACTTTCCTGGTCAGGGGTGATCACCCAGGTCAACGTGAATCAGGCTGTAGGTTGATCAATGGCCTATAAAATGGCTTGATACTAAGGATCTCCTCAAATTGTCCTGATGGTGACCACACAGGACTAAGAAATTTATTAATCCTTCATAGAATTGAGACATAGGGAGAGTTGGTTGGTTGTGGGTAGCAGCAGCTAAAAATATAGAGAGGACAGTCTGCAGATGCTACAGACCTCAAAGCCACGAGTGAGCCAAAGAAGTAGAGGAAGGACGTGTATCGCTCCCAGCCATGGAGCCTGAGCTGGTCTCGCAGTCCGTAACAGGTGTTCCTTAAATGGGGTGTCCTAGGCCAGTGCATTAGGGAAACCCCTCGTTTACACCCCCTTTTAGAAAGGTGCACGGTGCTTTAGCATTTGAAAGGCTGAGAATCCCACAGTAAGAAGCTTGTCTAATGTTCACCTGGTGTTTCCCAGACATCTGATAACAGAACACCCACCTGTTAACACTTTTCTAGCATTATGTTCCATGGAACAGAGTTTAGAGTAAGAGCCGGATGTGGGTGTCAGCAAAAGAAGGGATGGCAGCAGGAACAGGGAGGCAGCTTGTTGGATCCGAGTCCCTCTGCTAGGGACAGGACCTCCTTGGGAGCCGGGAGCTGGAAGAAGACGTGAGCAGCCGCAGGTAGATGGGACATGCTTTATTGCACACAAAACAGCCAGCCACCAGCTGTTCAATAGCACATTTTATACTAACTCAGACAAAAGAGGCTTCATGCCAAATAGTCACATCAGCATTGCGTCAACTAGATACATACTATAAAGGTGCGCCTGCGCAGTGCGTACAATAAAACTGCTGTGTCATTGCCTTTGCACATGTGTATGGCAAATGGGCCTTTAACATCTGGAGTACTCTGGTCGGGGTCCCCACACAGCTCTGTCCCCATGTCATGCGAGTCAGCACTCCTTTGCTGAGGGGGTCCAGTGTTCCTGGTCATTAGACTTGTTTTACACTCTGAACTGCCTTCTAGTCATTGGGAAGTCTGGGTACAGCTGCCCTCGGGCTGCTGTAGAATTTGAGTGCTCCTTCTTCCATTAGTCTTCTTATCTCAAAGCTCCACTAATTAAGAAGAACTGAATGAGTCTTTTTTTCTTGTAACTGAGAGTCTTACTAATGTAACTGATGTTAGATGTGACTTTTTAGTTGTCTGCCCGGTGTCCCTACTTCCTCCTGAGGTGCCGGACCACCTGTGAGTGTGTGGAACTGGTGCTGCCAGCATTCACTCCTCTCGTGCTCCAGGTGAGGTGAAGAATCATCATGGGGCTGGGCATTGAGAATCTTTTGGAGAGAGAGAGAGAGAGAGAGAGAGAGAGAGAGAGATGTCACCATGCTTTGCTGGTGGGAGAGGAGAGGGGAGAAGAGCTCCCACAGGGGAGTACACCAAATGAGGGGGCACTTCACAGAGTTTCAGGTGAAGAGACTGGTACCTGTTTCTTTCTGACCAGAGTTGACAGAATGAGGTGAGAAGACAGTGATGGATGAACTGCACTCTCACTGGTGGAGGAACTAAGGTGCAAACAGGTGAGGACCCACGGAAGGGAAAGTGGGACTTGTGTCATCTTAATGAAGAGGCCCTCCTGAAGGGCGGGGTGAACCCAGCACCAAGAGGCTGGAGGTGGACAGCAGGGGAAACTAGATCTGAGGGGGTGGCATTGGTGACCAGTTAGAGGAAGTACCATCCACATTGGTGACTCCATCAGGGTCCTCAGTGGAGGAGGGCGCCCCACTGAGGAAGAAGAGTCAGTAATTATTGCTTCTGCTGCTTTCAGGTCTCAGCCCCACCGACAAAGGAAGGCTCCAGTCCCTGCCTCTTTCCCCTCCCAGCACGCCCCCAGCCCAAGGCGGAACCAGAGGCAGCAGAGGGTGGGGTGAGGGGGAGACACAGAAGGAGCTGAATGTGCCCCATACACCTTATCTTCAGCAGGTTTCCAAGCAGAGGAAGGTCCCAAATGAGAGTTTGGCTGTTTGATCAGACTAGAATTTTTGCCTAAAAGCGATCAAATGACTTATTTTCTGAGTTGCTGGATAATCTGTGAGCCTCAGGCTGGGCTGGAGCAGGTCTACAGAGAGTTTTGCAGAGGTAGTCATACCTTTGGCTTAGGGACTCTGTACTCCACACACTGGGAATAGGACAAAGCTAGAAATCAGTTTAAAGGGTCTATAAGTGTTTATACTGCTTCCTAAGAGTTAGACAGGCATGAGCAGAGCAAAGATGAGGTACAGAAACTCACCAGGGCAGAAAGCCCCAGATGCCTAGGAAGGGACAAGACTGGTGTTAACATAAAAAACCATTGAAACCTGTAAAGAATTTTTGTGAGTTTATTTGAACCAAACTGTTGACATATGCTGGGAAGCAGAACCTCAACGAATTGAGATAATGCTCGGGAGAAATGGCAGGTTACATTTGTATTTATACATTGCCATCAGAGGAGGGACACAGGTAGGTTACATGAAATTCATTGGTGATAGATTAAGGAGGTGGGATAAAGCAAAGTGGGGAGGGGGGGAACCCCTGGGATTGGATAAAAAGTAAACCGATGGACACACACTTAGGTGGGTGCAGGAACAATTAACATGATAATGAAGGAATTTGTGGTATCTGTCCTGGCGCCCAGCACATTTGGTTGTGCCCCAGGGGGTCCAGAAAAAGGGAAGTTACAAGTTACCCAGACATTTCAAGGGTATGTTATCATAGATGCAAAAAGATAGATAGGCTCAGTTAAGGTAAAGGTTGATCTTGTCAGTGAAGATGCCGGCCTAGGACGTAACTGCCCACCATAACTGCTTTTAGTTCAAGTTTAATTTCAGACCATCCTTTGTGGTTACTTTAGGTCTCTGAGTTTGCAAGACCGCCATGCAGGCCTCCCCTGAGCTTGTCAGGTCAGCATGTGGCCCCCTTTCGCCCACACTGGGAAAACAAGAACCTCATCCCCAGGGTAACCTATTCTCCCCTAGCATATCACTGACCATGCAGTTTGAACCCCTGATCTTTTATATCACTGGTCATGAGGTTTAGACACCCCCTCCCCCGCCACCTTTTCCTCCCTAAGGCTAACATTTAGGCCTCAGTTGTATTTCAGCTCCAGGACAAGAAAAGCAGCAAAATCAGACAAGTGACTCCGTGGCTGCCTCAGGACCAGCTACATTGACTAATGACCCCTTGACCTGGCACTGACCAGTCAATGGAGACCACAACCCTGAAAGAGCACAGCTGGAAAGCTGATGAATATTCTATTAAGACCCTCCCCTTAGAGGATTCTATTAAGATCCTCTAAGACTTCCACCTTCAAGAGAGAGATAAATATGCTCAGGACAAGGGGACCCAGGCCATGCTCTCCCTCCAAGGAGCATGCAGTGCCATTCCCATCCCCCTCTTCTCCTCCTGCAGACACGTATCCCCTCACCTTTAAGGGACCCCATGAGACTTGCAACTAGGGGAGCAGTGGGCAGTGGCAGCTCATCCCAGGCTAACCCCCTGACTCTGTCTCCAAGGCCCCCTTTTCTCTGACTTCCCAGTGAGCCAAGGCAGCCCAGCTGAGGCTCTCCTATTGCTTCTCCTATGTGCGTCCTTGTTTCACTGTCCTAAGTACATTTTTTGCTGCCATCATGGATCCAATACCCTTTGGCTCAGGGCTGTGTAGCCCTTCCCTTTGGCTATCCAATCCTCCATTTCCCTTTCCCTTAAATAAATTGAAATTTTCTTTAATCACCATCTGAGATGGCTATTTATAGTCTGCCTGCACACCACCACCTTAACCTTTCAATCAGTGTTTGTTCTTTTCCTTTTTATTGAATTTATTGAGGTGACACTGGTTAACAAAATCATACAGGTTTCAGGTGCACAATTTCACAACACATAATCTGTATATTGTATTGTGTGTTCACCACCCCAAGTCAAGTCTCCTTCCAACACCATTTATCCCCCAATACCCTCCTCCACCTCCCTCCACCCCCTCTCTCCAGCAATCACCACACCTTTTAGTGTTGGTTAATGCATCATCACCTCTAAGTCCAATTCTATAGGTCTGTATTGGGACCTAGGAATCTGCATTTTAACAAGTATCTTGTGGTAGGGCCACTGATGGAGAAGTAATAATCTAGCTCTCTAATGAGACCACACACCAAAGCAGCTTTTAGGGCATTAGGCCATGCCTTACTGATGGCCCTGGAGTTTGGCAGCGTCAATATGCTCAGACTGCAGGACAATAGCACTCATTTAGATAAAACAAAATTTCATTTATTACATCAAATGGAACAGCTGGGTAGATTTTCACCAAATTAGAAGAGCATGTTTGGGCTCCTCTGACTTAAAGGAAAGGGTAAAGGAAATTTGGAAGTTTCCAAGGAGGGGGTCCTTCTAAGAGAGAGGCAGCCCTTTTCAGAGCAGAGTCAGGCACTGAATTCTGACAATGCCACTGCTTCTCCCAATAGCAGCTGGGCTTAGGGTGGACCTTTGTTGATTTAACGGTGGTTGCTGTGAGCAGCCCAGGGGAGGCCAGGATTTTCACAAAAGATTTGTGGGAGAAAATGGACTATTAGCATGTGAACAGAGTTTTAATCCCCATTCAGCTATTTGTCATGGAAATTTGCATAAGGACCTTGCCTTCTTTGTTGCCCTTGTGAGAAATGGCTCACCTTTCCAAATTTCAAATGATGGAGTCAGAAACAGAAGTATGGTGAAAATGAAACTGTTAATATACTCTCGAGAGCAGGTGTCCATTGTACAGGCACATATGTGGGGCAGGGAATATGCCTATTTATTCAGTCCCTTCCTCCGGTTCCTCATTGGCTGAGTACAACGAGGTCATCTGTTTCCTCGTACGTCGCCTAAGTCTTGATGTCTCCCATTGGGCCATTTAAAAAAGTTGGACGGAGGCCTTTCTAGCTGCCTCTACCTCCCCCATCTAGGTGAGGCAGACACCTGCCTGGGGGGTTGCCCACATGCACAGTTCTTTGTTCCTCTTCCCTCCTCCCTACATTCTGTTTGCCCTGGGGAAGTTCAGTAAATTCCATCAAAAGCCGACCATGCTGGAGATGGATCACAGAGGTCCATTTCCTACACCCTGATTATATAATTAGATAGTGCTGACTTTATTTCATAAGGTTGTTGTAAGGAATAAAGGATGAAACTCCATGTTAGCACTTGGAAACTATAATAATGAGTTTTTTAAAAATTTATCTTTATTGTTGAAAGCATTGCAGATGTTCCCATTTTATTCCCCCAATGACCCGCTCCACCCCACTCCTCCCCACCCCCTGTCCCAGGCCTTCACCACACTACTGTCTGTGCCTATGGACTATGCATATATGCATAAAATTCTTTGGTTAAACTCTTCCTGCCTCCGCACTCCCCTTCCCTCAGATTCTTCAGCCTGTTGCATGCTTCCATGTCTCTGGATCTATTGTGTTTGTCAGTTTATTTTGCTCATTAGATTTCACATATAAGTGAGACTATGTGATACCTGTCTTTCTCTGACTGGCTTATTTCTGCTTAGCATGATACTCTCCAGGTCCCTTCATGCTGTCTCAAAGGGTAAGAGCCTTCTTTTTTCATAGTGGCTAGTATTCCATTGTGTAAATGTACCACATAAAGATGAGTTCTTAAAAAAGATGAGTTTTGTTGTATGTTAAATATGTAGAATAAGTGAAATAAGCTAGATTTTATTGCATGCTCTTGGACTTAATCTTCATTCCTTATAGCTTATTGTTGGTTTATTTCATTTATTGTTTTTATTTTTATTTTTTGTTGTTGATAATATTATAGATGTCTCCCATCCCTCCCCTCTTTTTACCCCCCATATTGCTCATGTCCATGGACTATGCATATCCTATCTAATAAAAAGGGAATATGCTAATTGACCCTCACACCATCACAAAGATGGTGGTGCCCACAGACAATAAGGAGGGAATATGCTAATTGACTGCCCGGCCCTCAAAGATGGCAGCACCCACAGCCACAAGATGGTGGTGCCCAGTCCCTTCAGCCATGCCAGGGTGGCAGGCATGTTGGCCAGGCTGGGCCCACCTCCAGGCAGCCCAGCCACTCCATGCGCCTGCCTCTGGAGTTCCCCAGTCCCCTCAGCCCACCAGCCACCCAAGGCCAGCCTGAGGTGCAGGCAAGCCTCGGATGGCAGCTGCTCAGGGCTGGCCCGAGGTGCAGGCAAGCCTTGGATGGCGGCTGCCCAGCCTCCCAGGGTTGCCCGAGGCTAGGGTAACCAGGGCCAGCTGAGGCTTGCGCTGCTGGCAGTGGCAGCAGCAGAGGTGTGATGGGAGCGTTGCCTTCCCCTGATCGCCGGGTCGCCTCCTGCCCTTGAGGGCTCCCGGACTGTGAGAAGGGGCAGGCCGGGTTGAGGGACCCCGTTTCCAGTGCATGAATTTTCATGCACCAGGCCTCTAGTAAGTATATAAGATCTTTGGTTTATCTCTTTTCATTCCCCCACCCCCACATTGAGATATGTCAGTCTGTTCCATGCCTCCATGCTTTGGGTCTTATATTGTTGGTGAATTCATTTTGTTCATTAGGTTCCACAAATAAGTGAGATCATGTAATATTTGTCTTTCTCTGATTGGCTTATTTCACTTAGCATAATATTCTCCAGGTCCACCCATGCTGTCCCAAAGAGTAAGAGGTCCCTCTTTTTTATAGCTGCATAGTATTCCATTGTGTAAATATCCCACATATTGTTTGTTTTGATGACTCAGTTGGCAAGTGTGATGTAATTTTAACACACTTGATTAGATTTAAAAATCTAATGTGGTTAAGAAGTAGTAATTGGTAGTTACTAAATAGTCACGGGGAGAAGTCAGAAATTAAGAGCTGAGAGTGAAGGTCACCCTGCAGAGCATTGACTTATGAGAACCTTGCTACCTGAGGAAGAAGCCAGAGGAGGAGGAAGAGGAGAGAGAGAGTTCAGCAATGGCTCTTTCTCAGGAAATCAACAGAAATGGCTGACAGTTGGAGATGAATAAACTAGAGACCTGGTGCACGAAATTCATGCACTGGCGGGGGGATCCCTCTGCCCGGCCTATGCTCTCTCACAGTCCAGCAGCCCTAGGGGGATGTCCCACAGGGAGCGGGCCTAAGACGGCAGTCAGACATCCTTAGCACTGCCATGGAGGCAGGAGAGGCTCCCGCCATCGCCACTGCACTTGCCAGCCATGAACCCGGCTTCTGGCTGAGTGGTGCTCCCCCTGTGGGAGTGCACTGACCACCAGGGGGCAGCTCCTGCATTGAGTGTCTGCCCCCTGGTGGTCTGTGCATGTGATAGCAACCAGTTGTTCCACTGTTTGGTCGATTTGCATATTATCCTTTTATTATATAGGATAAGGGAGAGGGAGAAAGAGATAGAAACATCAATGATGAGAGAGAATCATTGATCGGCTGCCTCCTGCATGCCCCCTCCTGGGGATCGAGCCTGCAAGTAGGGCATGTGCCCTTGACCGGAATCAAACTCAGGACCCGTTAGTCTGTAGGCTGATGCTCTATCAACTGAGCCAAATCGGCTAGGGCTGGAGATTCTTTAGATCTGTTTCTTGGAGTTGCATCCCCCCGCCCCCCTCACCAGGATTGTATCCTTTGGCACAGAGAAATCTTTATGTTTGATGCAGGGATGGCTAACATTCAAGGATGAGGCCGTTGAATTCTCTCAGGAGGAGTGGGAATACATGAACCCAGCTCAGAGGGCCTTGTACCAGCACTTGATGCTGGAGAACCACAGGAACCTGCTCTCCCTGGCATTTTTAACTGGTTTATCATGATGAGCTACTTGTAAATAACCTCAAGCACCTTGCTGCCATCACCTCAGGAAGCTTCAGAACTGGGTGAACTGTTTTCAACTAAGGTCCCTTTACAGGTAGACCTTCAAATGATGTACAGAAAACCAAAGCAAACAAAGAAAATAAAAGAACCTTTATGCTTGAAAAGAATGATAGTCAGAGGGATACAAAGTACATCTTAGGAAATGTAGTCAATAACATGGTAATAGCAGTGTATGGTGCCAGGTGGTATTAGAATGATCAGGGGGATCACTTTGTAAATTAAATAATTTTCTGACCACTATGCTCTACACCTGAAACAAATATAAAATAATATTGAATGTTAATTATAATTGAAAAAAAAAAAGTAGTGTGGTAACCAGGGCACTTATAAAACAGGGTAGGCATAATTTTACAAAGCCGAATAGGTTTTTAAAGCTAAAACAAGTGGAGAAGTATGCTGCACAACTGACTAGGGACTTACAAACAAAGGAGTCTATAGTCTTTTGGTTATTAATTTGCTAAGGGGCCTTGAGACATGAATATAGATGAAAATCTATGAAAAATTGACACATGGACTCAAATTGGGGCAATATATCACCACACCCAAGATATAGTACAATATGAAAGTCTTAAATATTTAACATAATGCTATGCCATATACTTACATGTATGACATTATCTTTAATAGGAGCTGATTAATGAGGGTGACATAAAGCAAGAATGATTATTAGCTATTCAGACACCAGACAGCCACCCGAAAAGTCATTTTTTCTCCAGGTCTCATTCCTTAAGATTATAGAAATGTCAATTGTTTTGCAGAGTTTTCATTTCGAGAAGCAGTTATTCATAATCCCCAGAGAACTCTTCCTTAACAGACTACAATAAAACTTAGAATTAATGGCCGTGACATTTTAGACCTGAATTACTGCCTTCCTGGTTTAAGTAATTATGCTGCTATGTCTATGCAAGGAGCTTTCAAATTTTCCACTTCATTTCTGGCTTATCTCTCATCTTCACGGCTTGACTAGTTTCTTGTCCCTTACAACTGAATACAGGAGGCTGGATTTCGAACTTTCCTCTTCAAATTCTCCTGTGTGTTAACAGTACGTTAAAGGTAATTAATCTAAAGTGGTTTTTCAGAAACCTCTTCTCCAAGGCTATCTTGGCTGTGCATTTCTTCTTTCATCTTGGCACTTATTATGCTTGAAAAGAATAGTCGCTGCTGTGCATTGGTCTGCCTCGGTATTTGTGTTCCCTCATCTCTTTTTCTCTGTTTCTTTACTTTATTCCTCAAAGATGACTGTATAGATAATGGAATTTATTCTTTTAGAGCAGTTTTAGTTTCTCAGCAAAACTGAACAGAAGATGCAGAAATTCTCCATGCACCCCCTGCCCCCACATATCAATAGCCTTCTCCATTGTCGACATCCCACCAGAGTGGTGCATTTGGCACAACTGGTAAACCTACACTGACACGTAATAATCACCCAGAATCCATACTTCACATTAGGATTCACTTGGTGTTTTACCTTGTATGGGTTTGGATACATGTATAATGACATGTCTCCACCATTACAGTATCACACAGAGTAGTTTCACTGCCCTTAAAATCCTCTGCATTCCACCAATTTATCCCTCCCTCCTTCCCCTTAACTGTTCATTTTTAATATATAATTTTTGAGAGCCTACAATCAACTGGGAATGGACTTGTCACTTAACAAAACCAAACCCAAAGTAAGGTCCCATGTCATTAAGAATCTTACAGTCTGTTGGTAAGCCAGTTTCATAAACAAATAAATTAAATTCAATAAGCTAAATTGCTTTAATGAGGTTGTGTATCAGTGTTAATGGGGTCAGAGGAGAAATGGAGCTCATAAATCTACCTGGGGAATGTAGAGAAGGCTTCCCAGCAGACATATCTTTTCTAGTAGGAGTGTCTGGTATGCAGTGTGGGGAGGGGTGGCAGAGGGTGGCATCTAAGCTGAGAGAATTGTATGTGCAAAGGCTGAGCAGCTCTGGAGGACAAGGCATGCTCAGAGTAACAACAGTAGCTTAGTATGTTTGAAGAACAACGGAGAAGGCTATTGATATGTGGGGGCAGGTGTGCATGGAGAATTTCTGCATCTTCTGTTCAGTTTTGCTGAGAAACTAAAACTGCTCTAAAAGAATAAATTCCATTATCTATATAGTCATCTTGAGGAATAAAGTAAAGAAACAGAGAAAAAGAGATGAGGGGACACAAATACTGAGGCAGACCAATGCACAGCAGCGACTCAGCGCCGAGATGAAAGAAGAAATGCACAGCCAAGATAGCCTTGGAGAAGAGGTTTCTGAAAAACCATTTAGATTAATTACCTTAAAATATAGTCTAACGTAAGTCAACTTTGCAGCTGCTTATTTTGATGATTTTTTCTTGACTTTTATTTTTCCATAGAAACCTGCATTGCAAATAGTTTGGTGGCAAATAAAAAAAGCCAAATGCAAACTGTCTGAAGGAAAAAAGGGAATGCATTATAAAAATATAGGGGTAGCCAGGCATGTAAATATAGTCATGTAACTGGAATGTGTGACTAGAACATATGGGAAACACAAGAAATTTTTTTGTCTTTCCTCTCTGTTAAAAAATTCCCAGGGAAGACATTGATTACTCTTGCTTGGTGAGGCTCATAGGCTGGTCAACTGTGGTGGGGAGGAGGAGGCATGTGAGTATACCAACATGACAGCGAGGACTCAACTGGGTGGCAGGGGCATTTCCTAGAGAAGAGAAATCGTTAACCAGGCTCTAAGAGGGTTTATTGCTGTGGCATTAAGGTAATGAGGGAAAGAGTTTTACGATATGGGATGGGTCACAGAGAAATGGCAGGTGGTCAAATGAGACAGAAAAAGGTACCCATTGGGTGTGGCATTCAGGATGTTAGTGTTTACTTTAGCAGGGTTAGTTTTAGTGGAGTAAGGGCAGTGGAATAGGATGTAGAGAGCAGAGGTCTATATTCTAGAAGCTTGCTTGAAAGGAAGGAGAGGTTTCTACTAGCAGCTAAGGTCTCAGGTGAAAGAGACTTGCTAAAGCAGGGAGTCCTTACTTGGGCTTCATGAGGCTGGGACTCTACCAATCCCTTAGAAATGGCATGCAGGCCCTGCCGGTGTGGCTCAGTGGGAGTTGAACATCGACCTAAGAACCAGGAGGTCACAGTTTGATTCCTGGTCAGGGCACATGCCCGGGTTATGGGCCCGATCCCAGTGGGGGGCGTGCAGGAGGCAGCGGATCAGTGATTCTCTGTCATCATTGATGTTTCTATCTCTCCTTCTCCCTTCCTATCTGAAATCAATAAAAATATTTTTTTAAAAAAGAAATAGTATGCAAAACTTACCTGCTTCTCAAAGAGATTTGTGGTCTGCACATATGAAGAAACACTTGCTAAAGGAAACATGGCAATAGAAAGGGAGACTTGAAAATTAGGTGAGGTGATGGATAGCTCAAGCGTGCCAGCAAGGAGGGGTTCAGGTGGGAGCAGAACTCAAAGGAAATTATTGTTCTTGTTGGGAAGAGGACAGTTTGTATATATTTCTGCTTGAGACAGGGGAAAGATGTGAACTCCAGGGCAGGTGCAAACACCTTTGAGGGTAAGGTGGCAGGGAACTGTGTACATTCCATTGTTCTCTATTTTGTTCTTGGTCCATCTTGGCTTGGCATCAGGATAAAAGCTCTTACTATTGATAGCTGGTCAAGAGACGGCCATAATCTGTTCTCTTTCTTAGGCGTCCTATTGGGTTTCTGCCTCCACGTCCTATTGGGTTTCTGCTTCTGACTGAGGTGCATTGCCACATGCAGCTGACATGCAGGGTGGATTCAAACTGGAGCTGTGCTGGAGCTGCCCCCTGCCCTGCCTCTAAGACAGGCCACTCATTACTCTTTGTAAGTGAAGCTGACAGGCATGAAAATGAATCACACTCTCCCTTTCCCCAAGGTAAGCTGCGTCCAGGGCTTTCCCCCAGTTTGGGGCTCCTTGTGTTGGCGTCTCCTGGGGATTTCAAGAGAGTAGGTTCTTATGTGGGTGTATATTTGTTGGAGTGAACACATGTACAGTGAATAACCTTTGTTTCTTAAATGATCTTGAGCCAGAATGGAGGGAAAAGGTGGCCTCTGGGCCGGGGGCTTAGGATCTGGAATCTGAACTTCTCATGGAATGATCTCAACACAGTTTTGTAGATTTCCCATGCCTTAATTTTACCATCTGCAAAAGCAAATAATATTTTCCCCCTATGTTAATGAGGGACACTGGGTCTGCTGACATTTCTGAGCGGTACTGTGGGAACGGACTGTTGAACACATTTTGTTAAAGAGAGAGAGCTGGAAACCCTTATAAAGGATCTGAATGTTCTTCAATTGTGAAAGAACTGGTTTCTGAAAGAAAAGCTTAGTGACGGACTTTAGAAAGTCTTACTCATGGACAACACTTGTATAGCAGAGGGAGTGTATTAAATTTTAATTTGAGGCATTTTGTTGTTGTTAATCCTCACTTGAGGATATTTCATTCATTGCTTTTCAGAGAGAGTGGAAAGGGGGGAGGGTGGGGGGAGAGACAGAGGAGAGAGAGACACATCTGTGTGAGAGAGACTATCAATTGGTTGCCTCCTACATGCACCCCAACCTGGGCCGGATGGAACCTGCAATCCAGATACAAGTATGGCACGTGCCCTTGGCCGGGAATCGAAGGCCTATCCACTGATCCACGCTGGCCAAGGCTAATTTAAGGCATTTATGACATAAGGGCATATATTCTTCTACTTTTGATTTTCATAAACCCTTGAAGCTGGTAACCTTTCTGTACTATTGAGATTCTGCTTAAAAATAATATAATCATGAATCCGCAATTATTAAGCTACCTGGGATTTAACTTTACTTAAAAAAAAGTCACATTCAATTTATTCTTTTTTAACTTTAAAAACTGTGGTAAAGTATGCAAAGCATAAAACTTACCCTTTCAGCCATCTTTAGGTGTACAGTTCAACGGCATTAAGTACATTCGCATTGTTGTGCCATCATCCCCACTATCCATCTCCAATCTAGCTGTGCTTCCTTAGAAATGAAAGCCAGTGATCTGTTTGTTGATGTCGGTGATTCCTTTGGCTGGTGATCTGTAATAAGGTGCAGGCTGTGTAACTCTTTGCTCTGGGAAGCCTCCTGTTTCTGAGGAATGGTTCTGAGATGAAGAGGAAAGTTGAAGACAAGAGGCCTCCATTAAAGACTGACCTTGTCAGGTCCACAGTAGTTCAGGATTTCTATTACAGCTCAGCCTGAAGGTTCGTTCTCATAGCTATTGTTTGCTGACAAGATAAAGTGGGTTTTATTTGGAAGGCAGCTGCCTGTCACAGAAGCAGTAGGAAGGAGCAGGATGGTGGCTGTGAGGGGATGAGAGAGAAAGGAAGAGAGAGACACAGGCACAAAGACTGAGAGGAAAACCAACCCACCCACTGATCAAGTCTCTCTTTCTCTCTCAATTGTGTTTTGTTGGTATGGATCTAGTCTTCTTACATGTTTCTTATGAATCAACACAAATGATCAGCAATGGTTGCAGCACTATCTGTATGCTGTGGGGAATGTAAAAAATTGGCAAAAATTTGGCAACTCTGAAGTACAGAGAAAATAAGTAAAAATAGTTCTAATAATGACGAGAACACAGTAGGACTATTACACAGTCATGTCTTATGTGTTCAGCCTAAGTGATTAGGTATAGGCTTTGGAGTTCGACTGATGAAATTTACATCCAGGCTCCCCTGCTTCCTAGTTGTGGGACTTTGGGTAAGTTACTGAACTTCTCGGAGCCTCAGTTTTCTGATCTGTCAAATAGCACCTCTTTTATGGAGTTCTTGGGAGTTTTTAAAGAGAAATGATGCCCCGAAGTGCTTAGACCAGTGGTCGGCAAACTGCGGCTCGCGAGCCACATGCGGCTCTTTGGCCCCTTGAGTGTGGCTCTTCCACAAGATACCACGTGCGGGCGCGCGTGTACAGTGCGATTGAAACTTCGTGGCCCATGCGCAGAAGTCGGTTTTCGGCTCTCAAAAGAAATTTCAATCGTTGTACTGTTGATATTTGGCTCTGTTGACTAATGAGTTTGCCGACCACTGGCTTAGACAATGAACTTTAGCCTTTTTATTCTATAAATAGTGAAGGCAAAGTTAATTTAACTTAGAATGCTGAATAAACTCGTGTGTGGTTAAGATGTACTAGTAGTGGCTGTGTTGTCCTACTTTTAAAACTCAGAGTCCTAATTTCAGGGAGAGCTCTCTTCAGCCCAAGCACTGCGGTGACCTGGAATATCCAGCCTGGCCGCCTGCTATCTGCTATCTGCTAATCAAAGAGATAATTTTGGAGGCTGGGAAAGCCCTGACTAGAGCTCCATTCCAGGATGTGCTAACCTCCTCAGAGTTTCCGCGTAGGATCTATTTTGAATGCTTAATGAAAAGAGAGATAGAGAAAGACAGAGAAAAACAAATAATGATAATGATAATGATGATGAGGAGGAGGAGGAGGAGGAAGAGGAGGAAGAGAAGAAAAGAAACATAGATAAATCACTTAAGTAATATTTGCCCTGCAAAAAAAGTTGGATCACCTTGGTCCTATCTTGTCCTTCCTCTCCCCAAATAAGGAGCCATTTCTCAAACACACCAGGCACTTTCACATGCTGGTGCATTTACTGTTATGGTTCCCAGCATTTCCAATGGTCAAAAGCCCAGGAACCATGTTGAGTAGCTTTCTCCAACATCCACAGATAGGATGTACATTTCCCTCTTCTGTAGATCTATGCCACTTTGGAAACACCCCTATTATGGTCATTACTAGAGGCCTGGTGCACGAAATTTGTGCATAGGGGAAGGGTGGGAGGGTGTGTGTCCCTCAGCCCAGCCTGCACCCTCTCCAATCTGGGACCCCTCTCACAATCCAGGACTGCTGGCTCCCAACCACTCACCTGCCTGCTGTCCTGATTGCCCCTAACTGCTTCTGCCTGCCAGCCTGATCAACACCTAACTGCTCCCTTGCTGGCTCGATTGCCCCTAACTGCCCTCCCCTGCAGGCCTGATTGCCCCCCAACTGCCCTCCCTTGCAGGCCTGGTCCCTCCCAACTGCCCTCCCCTGCCGGCCATCTTGTGGCGGCCATCTTGTGTCCATATGGGGGCGGCCATCTTGTGTGTTGGAGTGATGGTCAATTTGCATATTACCTCTTTATTATATAGGATTACAGTCTGCCTAGTTAGAAGCAGGGTGTTTGTTACCTCCTTATCTGCTTTGTGCTCTTAACAGGTGGACAGAACTCCTGAAGATTCTGGGGGGAAAGACTGAGAGAGCCTTTGGTCATTTGTCATGTTCCAAAGTTTCCTTTTCTTGGCCAAGGAGAGCCCAACTAGCATAGCTTAGGAATTTCCATCCCACAACAAGAGACTAGACAGGAAATGGTTGTCAGTTGGTTTTATATTTTTTGTGGCTTGTATTACATTATGGTATTATTTTCAGAGTTGTAATTTGAAGTACCTTTAGCAGAAACTGGAGGATTCCCACTTCTCAACCCAAACCCTATACATAGGAAAAGTTGTGTTTGGATACTGTCACTGTCAATCATCTTTGTATGATAAGGAGGCAAGTCCTCTGAAGAAAGAAGGGCTTCCTAGGAGGTGTTTGCTATGCTTGACTGTAGACAGATCTTATTTAGTTCACCCCTTCTAACTTGGGGATCTTGACTGTCCATTTGGACTTTAAAAAGTTGAATATTTAAGAAAAGAAAACCTACAATAGAAGTCTGGAAAAACGAATGTAATATCTGATTAGTTCTTAATGTTGAGGAGAGAAAAAAGAGACTCTTCTGTAAAACCCTTCAAACTGATGTCTCAGAGTTCAGAATGTCTTGCAACCTAGTTTATAATAAGAACCTGCTTATCATTTCTGGGGATTATAGGAGAAGGAAGGCTGCCATACTTGGACAAAACTGTCCCTAAAACACCAGGATTTAGTACAATTACATAGTACAGAGGAGGTGGTTGGGAAATGCTTACTGGATGACACAAGTTTAGGCTGCCTAAAAATGTTTCTTTTGACAGACTTTGCTCATCTTACATCATTTTGATATAAGATGAGCAAAGTAATGATGTAAGCTGAGGAACTGGTTTGCATGGCCTGAATTGAACTTCAATTGAACTTCATTTTAGTACTCTATGACTTTGTGTATCTAAATCACAGACAGATTCAGATGCTGGGCAGGAATTTTAAATTCCTGGATTGACTGTGAACTCTGGGCAGGTGGCAACCATGGGGCACCACTAATTTGCCCTTGATTAACTTCCACCCAAGAGCTGGGGCTCTGGTGCAGGCTTAAGAGTTGCAAAAAATGGCATGAGGTCACCCTTTCCCCTGATCAGCTGAGGGAATATGAGACCCTTTCCCCTTGACCACTGAAAATTCCACACCAGATCTGATACCTGCTCGGAATGAGTTCTCATCTCTTTAACTGAGTTTAAACTCAGTCTTTACAGTAGTCCTGCCTTATCCATAGTTTCATTTTCTGCTGCTTGTTAACTGTGGTCAACCCGGGTCCAAAATTATTAAATGCATAATTCCAGAAATAAACAACTCACAAGTTTTAAATTGCCTGCCATTCTGAGTAGTGTGATGAAATCTCAAAAGTCCCACTCCACCCCACACAGGATGTGGATTATTTTTTGTCCAGTATATCCACACTGTAGATGCTACCCACCATTAGTCACTTAGTAGCTGTTTCAGTTATCGGATTGACTGTCATAATATCACAGAGCTTGTGTTCAAGTCACCTTTATTTTACTTAATAATATCTCATTCACCTCACTTCATCTTATCATGTAGACATTTTATCATCTCACATCTGCACAAGGGGAAGGGTGAGTACAGTACAATAAGACAGAGAGACAACATCCACCTAACTTTTTTACAGTATAGTGTTCTAATTATTCTGTTTTATGATTAGTTGTTAATCACTTAGTAAGCCTAATTTGTAAATTAAACTTTATTGCAGCTATGCAAGTATATAAAAAACACACAGTCTGTATAGAGTTTGGTACTATTCATGGTTTCAGGCATTCATTGGGGGTCTTGGAACATATTCCCCCAGGAGAGGGAGGACTACTGTAGTCTTAATTTGGCCACAGTACAGTGATCTCTCCTATGCCCTTATATACAGTGTTTTGCGGGGAGAGGAGCAGGTGGAGAGGAACCAGGACTTCCTGCCGTGTTCACTGAGAGTTGCAGGCAGCCCTTAAGCTTTGGAGAACCGCAGGGTGTGCCCCGCCAGGTTGCGCTGGGCGGTGGCTCATGGAGCCTCTTTGTTCACACTTGTCATTAGCCCTTCATTATAGCTCTTTCGGAGCTGGATGTGCCACAGGGCTGGCCAACTTGGCTTAGTCAGAGGGTGACTTGGGTGATGATTTAGCTTCTGAGTTGACGCTTGCCACTTGCCAGGTTCCTTGTGTCACCAGTGGCAGGGGAGGATCCAGTCTGCTGTTACTGGAAATCCTGCAAGTCCTGACCCTGTGTGCCGCAAAACAGGAACTGCAGGAGGTGATTAAGGCTGAGGTGCAGGGACAGAGTAGTGTCTTGTGAGAACAGGAGCTCTGGTGACAGGTTCCAGGGACGCAGATCCCAGCCATGCTGCTTGTCCATGCTAAGGCTCTCTGACCCTCAGGAACCTCACCTGTGATCCTCTTAGGGTTGGGGGAAGGACCAGGGAGATGCCTATGAGCAGGGCTGTAGGGGCGCCTAGGGCATGAGCCCTTTTCCACTTATTTTTTTGCTGTTTGGGTATCAGCACATATTCTGTCTGTGGTGTGAGGTGCCATCCTGAAACCTAACTGGGAAGAGACATAATAGGTGGCCTTGTAGAAACTCACAATTTAAAACACATATGTTTGGTGCGGTTGAAGCAAAGCTTGTATAGAGACACAGAAAACAGCGCATACATATTTAAAAAGGGACCTGAACAACAACAAAAAAATAAGAATAAAAAAAAAAAATCACATTTTGTATTTTGGTGAACAGGAAATTGCACTAGTTGGGAGACAGAATTTCACCTGGCTGCAAATGTGCCTTTAGAGTCTTCAGGGACCAGATGAAAATCCAGGGGTTCTTTGGTTAATCAAAGCCAGAGGAGTTGTGCCTGGCCGGCGTGGCTCAGTGGTTGAGCAGTGACCTATGAACCAGGAGCTCACGGTTTGATTCCAGGGCATGCAGGAGGCAGCTGATCAATGATTCTTTCTCATCATTGATGTTTTTCTCTCTCCTCTCTGAAATTAAAAAAGAAAAAAAAACCAGATGAGTCTTAAAATGAGGGAAAGGATGTTTTATGCTATCCTTATTCCCTAATGCCTACAGATTTTCTGGGATAAGAGGGGTCTGTGCTCACATAAGGGGTAAGAAATGTTGCTTTACTATGTAGGTGACCTCCCTGATCCCATTGGATAATGCATGTTAAATATATTATAATTTTTGAGATATGTGGTAGCAAGAAAACCCTGCATAACTCATCATTTTGTAACTCACTTGATAAGAGATCTTTTCCAGGAAACTCATATTTAAATCCAGTGGGCAAAGGTTGAGAAATTCAGCTTTGATTAGTTGTGGTGTGAAGTTGATTGTGTAAGGTTGTGAGTAGGTTTTCCTGAAAAATTCCAAGAGAGAACTAATACAGATGGACATTATGTGGCCTTGTGAGTAGGTTTTCTTAAAGAAAAAGATTTTTATTGATTCCAGAGAGGAAGGGAGAGGGAGATAGAAATATCAATGATGAGAGGGAATTATTGATCAGCTGCCTCCTGCACGCCCCCTACTGGGGATCGAGCCCACAACCCAGGCATGTGCCCTGACCAGGAATGGAACTGTGATCTTTTGGTTCATAGGTTGAAGCTCAACCACTGAGCCACACTGGCCGGGTATGAGTAGGTTTTTATTTGTATTTAAAATGTTCTCATGTCCTCAACTTTTTTCTTATGAACTATTTTAAACCCACAGAGAAGTTGAAAGATTAGTACAATGAACTCCCAAATTACACATATGTTTTATAACATCACTTTTTATTGTATAACATACACCACTTAAGGATACATATATTTGTCTACAGAACCATATGGTTGCTGTCCCTACTGAAAAAATTAACCATCTAAAGTCAACTTAACATTTAAAATTCTCCACTTGTACCCCAAATGCATTTTTAGCTGTTTTTATCAACTAACACATGCAATACATTTTTTGGATACTTATTTTAACTTATAATAATTCTTCCCTCTTTCCCCCCCTCGTGATGTCGACCTTCCAAAGAATCCAGGCTGGTCTTCCAGAATGTCCCACCTTATAACATTGTCTGTTTCCTCCTGATGTTTGCTTGTTCCTCTGTCCTGGTCATCCTCAGCCCTGGGCGAACATCAGAACCACCTGTTTCATTGCATTACAAGGAAGTGGTAGTAAGAGGCCCACTCTGTTCTCACTGGAGGTTAAATCAAGCTTAAAGCCTTGAAAAGAGGGTACCCCGCCTGAGTTCCAACCTAAACCCCTTAAGCCAGAAGCTCTGTAGAGGAAGCCCAGGTGGCCCTCATTTCCAAAATTCCCAGGTGATTCCAATCAGCAGCGTTAAAAATCACTGCTTTGTTTTATTGTGCTTTGCTTTATTGTGCTTCACAGGTGTCGCATTTTTAACAAACGGTAGTCAAGACCATCTGCCAGCAAAGAGATTATGGCTGCTTTCTTGTGATACTTGTTTTATTATGATAACCAGGAACCAAACCCGCAATATTTTGGAGGCATGCCTATGTATCTTATAAACTAAAAGTTAGACTCAGGGTATATGTTTTTGTCCAGAATACCTTGACTGTACAAAATGCCTGATGTGTGGGTCCTACCTCAGAGATTCTGATAGAGTTGGTCTGGCAGTGTGGCCTCGGCAGTGGGAGTTTTAAAATCTCAGGTGATTTTAATGCGTTCAAAAAGACCCACTGCCTCAGACTATGCTGTTTGTTTAATTTGCATCCTATCAGGAGGCATGCAATGCCACGCTGTCCCATTGTTTGTGATGCTGAATTCAATATGGTCCCCACCTGAAGGTAAGTGGTCTCTGCACTGTATGAATGCCCTGTTTGCTAATGAGTTTTCATACAATGGTTTGATTTTCCATTGGTGATCATCACCACACTCAATTATTATATCAGGGATTATAAAATGGTGATCTTCTAATCTTGTCATTCCTTCTACATTTATTTGTGCTTTCTTTTGTAAAAAAGAGCTGTTTATTCTGTTTATCCTCTCCCCTCCTCCTGGATTCATATTTTCATTTAATAACCAGCTACAATTATTATCCTTTTTTGATTTTCAAAATTTGGCCAGTGAGACCAGCCGGCATGGCTCAGTGGCTGAACATTGACCTATGAACCAAGAGGTCACGGTTCCATTCCTGGTCAGGGCACATGCCTGGGTTGTGGGCTTGATCCCCAGAGTGGGGCGTGCAGAAGGCAGGCGATCAATGATGGTCTCTCATCATTGATGTTTCTATTTCTTTCTTCCTCTTCCCTCCTCTCTGAAATCAATAAATATTTTTTAAAAAGGCAACAAAATTTGGCCTGTGAGAGCCCCTTCGAGATGGCTTTTTTAAAAAGTAAAATTAAAATATAACATATAGAGAAATACACACACAAAATCAAGTCTATAGTTAAAATTTTTTTCACCTGTGCAACCAGCTCCCAGATCAAGAAACAGAACATTGCCAGTTCCCGAGAAGCCCGTCACACCCTCTTCCTATCACTGCTGCCCCTGCAAGAATGAGTGCCAGGCTGACTTACAGATCTGTGGATCAGCTGCCTGTTTGGGGACTCTGTGTAAATGGAATCATGTAGCTTCTCCCTCTCTCTTCTCTCTCTCTCTCTCTCTCTCTCTCTCTCTCTCTCGTCGCTTGTACTCTTGTATCTGACTTCTTTGTTCATCGTTATGCTCGGTAGGTTCACTACCAAGTATGTAGTTGTGGTTCTTTGGTTTTCATTGCTCCTGCAATATATGTATCCATTCTAATGTAGGTGGACGTTTAGAATTATTCCAGATTCAAGCTGTCACAGTGGAGCTGCTACGAACTCTCTGGTGCTTGTCTTTGGATGAGTGCATTGTTATTTTGGGTGGGGGACATACAGCTCAGAGTGGAATTGCTTGTTCATAGGCTATGTTCAGCTTGACTCGACACTGCCAGTTTTTCTCCTGTTTTCTTTTGATAAAACCCTACTGATCTTTATGTACTTCTTTTACATTCCGGCAGAAGATGTCCGGAGCTCATCTTGCATGCTCTCTGCCTGAGCCCTGGATCCCTTTCCTGGTTCTTTTGGATAGGGAATAGATTTTAAAACCAAGGTCTGGGTGCTAGTTGTACTTATTGCTACTGAGATGCTATTGCTTTTAGTAGACAAGCTAGGAAATACACTAAAGAAAACAGTCATGTGTTTAAATTGACAATTCTAATTTCAATTTAACATTCAGTGTTTTTATTCTTAATTCTGTTTTATTTTATTATTATTTAAAAAATATATTTTATTGATTTTTTACAGAGAGGAAGGGAGAGGGATAGAGAGCTAGAAACATCGATGAGAGAGAAACATCAATCAGCTGCCTCCTGCACACTCCCTACTGGGGATGTGCCCGGAACCAAGGTACATGCCCTTCACCGGAATCGAACCTGGGACCCTTGAGTCCGATGGCTGACGCTCTATCCACTGAGCCAAATCGGTTAGGGCTAATTCTGTTTTATTTTAAATACTCAACTCTTCTCCTTTATGTTGAAAATCTTGATTCCTAATAACATAAATATGTTTTGTTTATTTGCTTTATTCTACTTTACATAAAACAGTTGCAAAATTGCAATACTAATATTACTATTGACAATGATATTATGAGTGAAGTGACATGTGTGTGAAGCTTCAGATTTCTTTGAAGTTCTTTTTCTCATGAGCAACTTTGATACTAAAGTGAATGGCTTAAATCTAATGAGGAGGATGAGGAATTTATCCAGTGGTTTAAGAAGGTGAGTGTTGTTCTCAGAATATTGATTGTGGGCTTGGCCCTTCCAGACAATTACTGCTGTTGAGATCTCGCTCTTTGCCTCTTTCCTTCTCTAAATTCCTTTCAGGGTTTTCAAGGTTTCCACTGGGGAGGGGTGCACATGTGGGGTACACTTCCTGCTCTCACTTAGAAGCCCTGTGGTCAGCATCCTCCCCACCCACGGTGTGAGAGTTAATTCTGTGTGTCAGCTTGGCTAGATGCATACACCATCTAGATGTGAGTTTTTTTAAAAATACATGATTTACTATTTAAATCAGTAGACTTTGAGTAAAGTAATTACCCTTCATAACGTGGTGGGCCTCATCCAATCAATTGAAAGCCTTAAGAGAAAAGACTCAGGCCCATTCAAGAGGAAGGAATTCTGCCTCTACGCTGCCTTCAGACTCAAGAAATTAACTTGCGGGAATTGCTAGCCTGACCCCCTGGATTTTGGATTTGCCAGGCCCCACAATTGTGTGAACCAGTTTCTTGAAATTGATCAGTCTTTCTCTTCCTCCTTTCTCCTACCTCTACACACACACACACACACACACACACACACACACACACACACACACACACACACCCCTTGTTGGTTCTCTTTTTATGGAGAACCCCGACCTGAGCTTTGGTTATCGCAAACCTCAGACAATATGGTTGGGGATCCCTGCTGTGGCCAGTGAATCGGGGTGAGAGGCAGACTGTGTCGCCCGGCAGAAGAGGAATGGAGCAGGATGACAAGAAGGCCCTGCTGCGGAAGTGGGCGCAGGAAATGGTGGGTAAGAACCTGCTTCCCTCCCACTCAGAACTTGGCTGACATGGTTACCAGCAGCACATGGCTGGTGTGACTTGTGTTTGATTTGGAACCAGCACAGCCTCCTAGGCCAGGAGCAGCCTAACGCGCCCTGCTTAGGGAGAGAGGAAGAGGCTCTCTGTGAGGTTCTCTTCTCTGTTGCTGCTGCTGACTCTTGCTTGTGGAGAGTTAGTTTTATATATGTTTTTATTATTGTTTTTAACTTTTGAGTTTATTTTCGGTGGGGATTTTGTGTGTGTGTGTGTGTGTGTGTGTGTGTGTGTGTGAATTCCAAGCAGCCTGGATTGAGAAGGAATCCTCCTAGGTGGATGTGTGTTTGCCATGTCAGACACACTGAGGGGATCACCAGCCTAGGAAACCAGGAACAATATTTGTATTCATTTCTTGGCTTGGGGATTCCCACGTCACACACTAAGATTTCAAATCAACTTGTGGCTTAGCGTCAACTCCTCCCTCGTGTGGGCCCAGGACTTTGTCTCCTGGTCCTCGTCTGATCCAATGCCCCATCCTCCCTGCCCTCTGATCACGAAGGGCCCTCGCAGCATCCAGCTTTCACACTTTTGTTTTTGTGAGCTCAGTTGTGTATCTAACACATTTTCTTTTTGTTGTACTTTACCCAACATTTCCAGATGACTCTAATTGTCACATTACCAGATCTGGAAGTCCCATCTTGTTCAGACCTTGATGAAGTGAAAGTTTGAAAAACTTTAAGCAAACGTTAGATGGTAAACGGGAAAATACTTGCACACTATCCATTGTTGTGCATTTAACATAGTGAGCCATGCTTCATGATTCTCATTATCCATTGTCATCTTTATTGTTCTATTTCAGTAAAGAGAAATAATCTGAAAAACAGCTTTTGTAACTTCCCCCATGACCTTGTCCTCTCACTATTTCTCCCCCACAAGATCTCAAGTTCCTCAATTGTTCTAGTTCTTCTGCCTCAAGGGATAAGTTCCTGACTTGTAGGGTGTTTTCCTGTAGCTAGGCTGTGGCCCAGAAACGCATATACCTGTAGTCTTTGAGCGCTTCATATCCTGCCAGATGGATGAAATACCTGGCGGATAGTGTCTCCCCAGAAGAGGCCCCAGTGTGAGCAGGCCCATTGTTCAGTGGGTTCTACTTGTAGCAACAAGCAGATATGGCCTCCAAGCAACCTGGGAGGTAAAATATGAGGCATAAACGTCCAAAGCCCTCAGTTCCATGAAATTGGCTCACCTTCCTCAACACAGTGCAGACAAGAACAACAGGAAAGAGATGTTTGTTCTGAGGCATTATAACAATCTCGCTCTCACTTTCCTTTTTCTGTGGGAAAAGTAGGAGTCGTACTTGGCTTCTTATACCTGAATCCTGAACCTAATATTTGTTCTTCATTTTTCACCTTTGTCACCAGCAACGTCCTTTGCTGATGGACCTCCATTTCCTCTTTGCTCTACAAAAGCCAAGGCCATTATGTTGTCTTAAATAACCTAATATGGAGATTTAATCAATCAATTCCTTTATGGAAAACAATTTGGGTCAGGCCTGTCGCTTTTTGACAATTGGATTTAATGTTGAGACGGAGCTAAGTGGACTTGGAGAGAAGGATAATGATGTCCTTGAGATCGGTGTTTTTCAACCACTTTTACCCAGCATCAGTGACACTTTCTCTGTAGTTCACACAGGGCACAGACACTGCTGAGATAACTGCTTTTCACCTATTAGAAAAGTCAAGGAACCTCTAGATCAGCGATTTTCAACCGAGGCACACTGGTGTGCTGCAAGCATTTTGAAGACATGCAATAACCTTATACTTTGTCAGGGCCACTGACCTCTTTTACCTTAGATTGTCAAATAAAAAAATGATAACAGTCAACACAACAATAGCTGTCCAGTGTGAATGAATAAAAACTATACCTATTTTTTGTCAGATTGGCAAAAAATATATTTTTTGGTGTGCTGCAGAATTTTAGTAAGTAGTTTATGTGTGCCATGAGCTGTAAAAGGCTAAAAATCGCTGCTCAAGATAATGTCAAAGTTGAATTCTCCCAGCGCTCTTAGAAGTGCTGAAGATTCAATTTTTTGATTAAAGCAGCTCCCTGTGCTTTAGATGCTGCCTATTGATATTTTGGTGACAATGGAGAAGCCAGACTTGTGTCCTCATTCACATTTGCTTATTGGAAGATACACCAGTCGGCGATCTTCTTATTGTGGGTAACCTCAAACCACAAACAAAGTAGTTTAAACAAAACAAATAAGCAAAGGAACTCACTGGCTCTTGTAACTGAGAATATCACAGGTAAACTGGCTTCAGGTGAGACTTGAGTCAGGACTCAAACATGCTTGCAGGATGCCCTTCTTGCTCCCATTCCTCTGTGTTGGCTCCTCTCCAAGGCTCTGTGTTCTGGTCCCTGGAATCTTCAGGTTCCATCTTTTTGACATACAGTCTTGTGGAGGATGAGAGGAAGACTCCCTTTCCCATGAGTGTAGCAAACCTACCCTCCACTGAGAAAAGCATTGTGGCCAAGAGAATGTGCAAGGTTAATGGCCTTGGAGGTGGGACATGCACTCACGTGGAGCTGGGGGTGGACTGAGAGTGGGTAGGCTCACTGGAGGAAAATGGGGGCACTATGACCAAAGCTGGGGAAATGGGAGGCAAAATGGGATGTTGGGAGGCAAAATCAAACATGTCCATTTCATGATTTAGATGGTTATGGAAAAGACAAAAGTTTTTCTCAGAAATGAATAAGATTTTGGTCAATTTTCAAACTCTAAGACTTTACTACATTGCCCTGAGAGAGATTTAGACCTGAAAAAACGCAAAAGCATCAAAGGAAGTCCCCTATAGAGTGTTAGGGTTTGGCTGGTGACTTGGGCTGTGAAAGAATTCACAACTAAAAGAAGAGATGCAGAGAGGAAGTTTATTTTACTTTCCAAGCGAGGAAAGGGCCAAGTATTGCTAGTCAGTATAGGGCAGGGAACAAAGGGTGACCTGCTCTTTTAAGCAGTAGCCGTTGTCAAGCAACAAGGAAGGGAGAGGGAGTTGTGTTGAAGTTGAGCAGATACCAGAGGTTGTCTTGAAAAGTTATAGTTTGTTTGTTTTCCAGGAGATAGCCCAGCAGATGTCCTAGGAAGGTGTCTTATCAATATTTTCCCCAAGCCTGTAAAACATGCTTAGAGCAAAAGTTATGAAGAGTTTAAAAGAGGCTTATTTGAACGGAATAAGGGAAGGGACTTTTCTACTAACTAGAGACTTCTTGGTGAGAACTATCCCTGAGTTGTGAAAACAACAGGGAGGAGGGGGATGCAAGAATGTAGCCTTGAGAGTAGCTTTTGTCCCACAGTTTGAACAGAGGAGCTGTTTAAATCAGAGGAGTCAACAATCTTGGGGTTTAATTACCAGGTGCTTCTCATAAATTGTGTTAGGCCACAGCAAAGAAAAGGAGAGGCCCTTTTCTGTCTTTACATAGAGCATTTATTAAATTAAAAGGATTTCCCTATAGAGCATTATTTGTCTACTCAAAAAAGCAGTCACATTATTGGCTTCGGAGTAAGCTAATCATCAGAACCATTTGGGAATTATTATTATTACTTCTTTTGTTTGTTAATCTTCACCTAATTACATATGTCTCCTTTCTCCCCCCCCCCAATTGACCCCT
The DNA here is from genome assembly GCA_025583905.1 of Ia io. Lineage (NCBI taxonomy): Eukaryota > Metazoa > Chordata > Mammalia > Chiroptera > Vespertilionidae > Ia > Ia io. The sequence continues at coordinate 89,900,243 of JAJQQW010000008.1, read as the reverse complement.
CCCTGGCCACTCCTACCCCCAGGGACAAGCCCCCACCACCCCAGTGTTCATGTTCATTGGTTATGCTAATATGCAGCATACAAGTCCCCTCCCCTGCATTCCCTCTGAGGTTTGACAGTCTGTTCAGTGTTTCTCTGTCTCTGGATCAAATGGGAGTTCCATTTTTAACTTTTGAGGAAATGCCATACTGTTTTCCACAGTGGCTGCACCAGTCTGCATTCCCACCAACAGTGTACGGAGTTCCCTTTCTCCATATCCTCACTAATACTTGTTTGTTGATTTATTTTTAAAATTATTTTATTTTTTATTTATTTCAGAGAGGAAGGGAGAGGGAGACAGATAGAAACATTAATGATGAGAGAGAATCATTGATTGACTGCCTTATGCACGCTCTCTCCCCTCTCCTGTGGATCGAGCCCATAACCCAGGCATTTGCCCTTGACTGGAATCGAACCTGAGACCCTTCAGTTCACAGGCTGATGCTCTATTGACTGAGCCAAACCAACTAGGGCTGTTTGTTGATTTATTGATGATAGCCAATAAATGTGAGGTGATATCTCATTGTGGTTTTAATTTACATTTCCCCAGAAGACTGCCTTTTAAAATGCATTTAAAAAATATTTTAAAAAATATATTTTAAAAAAATGCATTTTAAAATTTTTTTTTTTAAATTGATTTAAGAAAGGAAGAGAGAGAGAGAGAGAGAGAAACATTGATGATGAGAGAGAATCATTGATCAGCTGTCTCCTGCACATCCCCTACTGGGGATTGAGCCTGCAACCCAGGCATGTGCCCCGACTGGGAATCTACCCAAAACCTCCTGGTTCATAGGTCAACACTCAACCACTGAGAAACACCAGCTGGGCAGGACTGCCTTTTGGATGAAGGGGACTGTTTTGGGCTGGGGCATTTTTTGGGGGAAATGGAGGAGGAACGTGAGGGGATAGTTAGTGCTTTTTCACTGGGAGGGCGGCTGGTTAGGTCTCTGCTATAGGGCCTCTCAAGTTATGCCTGCTGAGTCCCATATGAGGTTTGTGTGATGTTTATTTTTTTTTTTAAAAAAAAAAAAAGGCCTTGGCAGTATGTCTTAGTGGTTAGTCGACCTGTGGACCAAAGGGTTGTGGGTTCAATTCTTGGTCAAGGGCACTTATCGGGTTGCAGGTTTGATCACTGGCTCTGGTTGGGGTGCATGCAGGAGGCAACTAATTGATGTGTCTCTCTCATATTGATGTTTTTCTCTCTCTATCCCCCTCCTTCCCTTTTTCCACTCTATCTAAAAATCAATGGGAAAAATATCCTCTGTGAGGATTAACAAACAAACAAAACAATAACAAAACAACAAAAAAAAAAGAAAAAAGAAAAAAGAAAAGAAAAGAAAACTGCAGTTAGCTAGCTTATATACAGGGTATTCCCCAGCTGTTTTCAAACCCTGTGTCAAATAAAGTTTCCCAGCTACCTGTTAAAGGACAAACTGCGGTCTTGTCAAAATGAAATCTAAACCTCTATGGTAGAGTTTGAAGGAGACCTTATTCTCTGGACACAAATGTTCTTGTACAAGTGGAATTACCCCAGTAGGTCAGAGCCCTTATTCTGGGCCTTATATTGTTCACAATGTAACAATTCCCTTCAGCTCACCATCTTCCACTACTGGGTGTCAAAAGTTAATGAATCTATACTCAGTATTCTCAAAGTTGTGAGCAGTTTGGGGAGGGGCAGGACCCAGGAATCTACTTCTCTCTTCCACGGGCCCTTAAAGCAAAAGTTGGAGAGGACAGAAAGGAAACCCCATCTTCAGGACACACACTCTCCTCCTTTGTCTCTGAGTTTCAGGTCTGAAAGCCAAGGGGAGCCCTTTTTTTTGGCAAACCTCTCATGATATATTTATCAGCGCGAGTCTTCATTTAATCCCCTTTCGGTCATAAACACGAAGCAAAGCTGCAAAAGGGCGCAGCTTTTAGGGACCTGAAAAACAAGTTCTGTTAAAGCAGGTGAGGCCCCTGGCTTCCCCGACCGTGAGTGTGAAATTTACTTTCCCTGCCGCCTCCTCCCTCCTGCCATTTGCCTAGGCCGGATGATCTGTAGCTGTGGGGCCAGTTGGGGCAGGTGAAGCTAAGACAGGGAAGCCCTGTGTATGCACACTCTGGGACCATGGGCCCAGCAGGGGTGCCCTTGGGGACTGAGGTCCGAGCTGGTCCCGGGAGACGTCTGCTCTCTGTTGCCCCTGGTGCAATATCCTCACAAGACGCTCCAGGCCAAGTGCTAGAGCATAGGATTAGTTAGGGGTGTAACAAACTGGGAGCTGGTGAAGGGGGGATTCATCAGCTAGGTTCATGTATGGGGAAGAACACACAGAAGTCACATAGAAACCTTATGAAAAAATCCAGGCATTCCAGATTCATGAAGCTTTAATTCCCACGAGAGCATTCCTACATGTGACTGTCCCCCTTCCTCATGGCCCAGCTTCAAGCTTCCATCTCAAACTCGTCATTCTCTTTAATAATAAAAATCTTGTTGATTCTTTGCTGAAATCAGGTCTATCCTATTTCTCATAGCCGTTCATTTGGAAGTTCCTTTTAAAGAGATAATAAAATTAGGCATGCTTATTGTTAGTAAATTCAAGCTGGGTCCCAGCAATTACGGCATCCCTTGCATAAGGGAGCCTCGTACACTGGCTATGAATTCTGGAGTCAGAACTTCCTGGGTTCAAGTCCCAGCTCCAATACGGGGAGTGAGAAGAATGCCTACTTTATTCGGTAAGGATGAGACGAGATAGGATGATATGCATGCAGCACCTATCATATAATCCAATGACTGCTGGCTGTTTGGTTATTTTCTAAGTTCTCACAATTCAATCATTAAATATTTCATTCTAGACTGCCTGAAAGAGTCACTGAGTCCTGTATTTTGCTGACTGCATTAATTGACATTTCTCAAGTGCTGACTGACATTCTGTGGGAAACACCAGACAGACTCCACCTCGGCCCAGTGGGGTCACCGTGGCCCAGTGGGGTCACAGCAGGTGGTGAGGAAAATGCAGTCTCACCCAGTCACTGCGATGCCAGGTGTTCAAGTGCAGGTGCTTTTGGCAGATCATAGTGTCGCATAAAAGCAAAACCTGCTCTGCTCCCAATATGTCTATACGCTTATTCTGTCACAGTAAAACCCAAAAACATCAAAAACACACTTTGCACCCTGAGAGAAATCAGAAGAGTCACCATGATTCTTACTTCTTTTATTATATCCCAAATAATAAAAAGATTAAATATTTACTATGAACCTGGGCTCCAAAACAAAATCAGTTTTATCCCCAATTTTTGCTATGTTCCTGGCTGGAGATACCTCAGGAGCTTTGCAAATCAGTCATATCAGTGAGTTGCTGCTTTAACCTTGGGTAATATTGTGTATTTTTTCATTAAGTTCTTGTGTTTTTAATTTGGTGAGCCAATCCTTCTAAAGTCCGATTCCTTTGTTCTTTTTGATGGTAAAATTCTCTCTTTTTCTAAATGCTTCCTCCTCTGAGTAGTATTTCTTTGATACCTGTCAATGCTTGGTTCATGCAAAATCTCAAAGATGTCCTGTCTAGACTTCTTTGTTATTATGTTACAGTCTAAAATAATTGATTTTGAAATACTCATAGACTTATGAGAAGTAACAAAAATAGTATAGTGAGTTCCCAAATACCCTTTAATCAGCTCTTCCTAATGATAACATCTTATGTAACCACTAGAGGCCTGATTCATGAAATTCGTGCAAGAGTAGGCCTTCCTTCCCCTGGCTGCCGGCACCGGCTTCCCTCTGGCACCCGGGACCCAGGCTTCCCTCGCAGCCCCAGCTTCATCTGGAAGGTCGTCCAGAAGGATGTCCGGTCTAATTAGCATATTATGCCTTTATTATTATAGATTATTATTATAGATAGTACATTATCACACCAGGAAATTGACAATTGGTATTAACTCAATGGTACATTTCACCAATTTTTACATGCACTGTTTTTTCTGTATTATTACATGAAATAGATTTGTATACACACTGACACATCCAGGACACAAAACTTTTCAACTGCCACAAAGAAACTCCATGTTGTTACGCTTTTTTAGTCACCCCTTCCCGTAACCTACCCTTGACAACTACAGATCTGTTCTTCATAACTATAACTTTGTGATTTCAATATTATTATATAGATAGAATCATACAGTATATAAGCTTTTGAGATTGCCTTTTCCACTTAGCATAGTGCATTTGTGATTCCCTCAAGTTGTTGTATGTATTAATATGTTTCTTTTTGTTACTGAGGAGTATTTCATTGTATGAGGCTGCAATTTATTTCTGCATTTGCCTGTTGAAGGATATTTGGGTTGTTTCCAGTTTTTGGCTATTACAAATAGAGCTGCTATGAACATTTGTGTACAGTTTTGTTGTTTTTGTGTGTGAATACAACTTTTATTTCTCTAGGATGAGGAGACCATCGTATGTTATAAACCATGTTTGCAATTGCATATATAAAATTACTGGTGTTAAGTAGTGCCTCCTGAGTTGTCCTGGGTAAATGAGAAAAGAATATAGGTAACTGTATATGATATATTTAGGTCAAGTGAAGTCAAATGATATCATGGCATTTGGTGCTATTGATTGTTGACACTGTAGTAAATTCTTACTTAATGTCATTGATAGGGTCTGTGACTCAAAGCAAAATGATATATAAGGAAACAAATTTAATCATAAGTTAGTTGATATAAACAAGAATTAAGTTCTTACGGTATCTCATCCACATTATCATGAAATGACTTTATTCAAGGATATGCTGTACTTCACAATGAGGCAAATGGTAAGAGAATTAAGCCACAACAAAACACGAGGTCGTCCAGACCTGCCAAACACAGAAACATTTGTGTGGAGACACCAGAGCCATAGCCACATTGTGAAGAGTGATTTTGTTTCAGTAGAAAAAATCATCCATCCCATTATATTAAAACACTAGAGGCCCAATGCATGAAATTCATGCAAGAGTAGGCCTTCCTTCCCCCGGCTGCTGGCACCGGTTTCTTTCTGGCACCTTGGACCCAGGCTTCCCCCGCAGCTCTGGCTTCGTCTGGAAGGTCGTCCAGTCAAATTAGCATATTACACTTTTATTATTATAGATTCCTGCCCTGGCCGGTTTGCTCAGTGTGTCGGTTCCCGGTGAAGGGCATATACCTGAGTTGCAGGTTCGATACACAGTCTGCATTCCCACCAGCAGCTCCTTTCTCTCCACATCTTCACCAGCACTTGTTGTTTGTTGATTTATTGATTCTGACAGGTGTGAGGTGGTACCTCATTGTAGTTTTAATTAGCCTCTCTCTGATGATTAGTGACGTTGAACATTTTTTCATGTGTCTATTGGCCATTTGTAGAAGTGTCTATTCAGGTCCTTTGCCCAGTAAAATATGTTCTTAAAAAGAGAAGAAGGGAGAGGGAGAGAGAGATAGAAACATCGATGAGAGAGAAACATCATTGATTGGCTGCCTCCTGCATGTCCCCTGCTGGGGATCTTGCCCGAAACCCTGGGCATGTGCCCTGACTGGAATCGAACCAGTTACCTCTTGTTGCATGGGACAATGCTCAATCCACAGAGCCACACTGGCCAGGCTCTTTACCCATACTTAAATTGGATTGTTTGTCTTCCTAGTGTTTAATTGTATAAGTTCTTTACATAATATCTTAGAAATTAACCCCTTATCAAATTTATCATTGGCGAATATGTTCTCCCATACAGTGGGTTACCTTTTCACTTTATTGATTGTCTTTTGCTGTGCAGAAGCTTTTTAGTTTGATGGAGTCCCATTTGTTTATTTTTTCCATTGATTCTCTTGCCCTAGGAGATGTATTGGTAAAAATACTGCTATGTGAGATGTGAGATTTTACTGCCTATGTGTTTTTTTCCTAGGGTTTTTATGGTTTTGCAACTTATAAGTCTTTTATCCATTTTGAGTTTATTCTCGTGTATGGTGTAAGTTGTTGGTCTAGTTTCATTTTTTGCATGTCTCTGTCCAATGTTCCCAACCCCATTTATTGAAGAGACTATCTTCACTCCATTGTATGCTCTTGTCTCCTTTGTCAAATATTAATTGACCATAATGGTATATGGGTTGATTTCTGGGGTCCCTGTTCTTTTTCATTGATCTATATGCCTGTTCTTGTAGCAGTACCAGGCTGTTTTGATTAAAATAACTTTGTATATAGTTTGATATCTGGTATTGTGGTCCCTCTAACTTTGTTTTTCTTACTCAAGATTGCTGAGGCTATTTGGGGTCTTTTTTGATACTATATAAATTTTTGGAATGTTTGTTCTAGATCTTTGAAATATGCCATTGGTATTTTATTTTTGAATCAAAAACCTTTTCCTTTTTTTCTTTATTGATTAAGGTATTACATATGTGTCCTTATCTCCCCATTGCCCCCACCCCCCAACTCCCCCACTCAAGCCCTCAAGTCCTTTGGTTGATCTCTTCCCCTTACCCCCACCCTCCCCTACCTTCCCTTTGAGGTTTGATGGTCTGATAGATGCTTCTCTGTCTCTGGATCTGTTTTTATTTATTTATTTTTTAAATTTCTTTATTGATTAAGGTATCACATATTTGTCCTCATCCCCCCATTCCCATCCCACACCCCTCCCCACGCATGCCCCCACCCCCCTGTTGTCCTTAACCACTGGTTAGCTCATATGCATGCACACAAGTCCTTTGGTTGATCTCTCCCCTTTACCCCCACCCTTCCCTACCCTCTCTCTGAGGCCCGACAGTCTGATCCATGCCTCCTTGTTTCTGGGTCTGTTCTTGTTCATCAGTCCATGTTGTTCATTATTTCCCCTAGAAGAGGGGAAATAATGAGTGAGATCATGTGCTATTAGAAATACACTTATAAGAACTGAAAATGAGAAAAACAATAATGGTTATGCTGAAAGGCAAATGAATCAGTCTGCAGTGAGTTTCTTTCTGGGCCAACAGTTCTTTTGAGACCCAATTTCATGTCAAACAGTTCCTTATGTGTACATGTCAGCAATGACATTTCAGTTCTGGATGGTGGACAAATGGTGGTAATGCAGGTCCAACTCTCTCTGGTTTGGTCCTGGGCAACCTGCAGTGACGCCCAGCTGCTAACTGCTAGTATGGCAAGGCGACGTCGGCGTCTTCCATCTCTGGACTGCTTCTCTTCTGTCTTCATGGCTGGAGTAGTCCTGTCGATTCCTCTCTGTTGCTGGAATCCACATGGTCTCAGAGTTGTTTTCTGAAAATATACAATCATATTCTTGACCAAAAGTTAATAAAGGAATATTTTCTATAAATTTGACTTGGGATCCTATTTCATTTTTTGCCCAAATGATTTTCCTCTGGGTTGTTTTGACACCTTGTGTGTTTTTCATGGGTGTCTTGCTTTTAGCCTTACAATTAATTTTCTAAAGTATTAATTTTCTAGATGTAATTTACTTACAGGATATTTTTCCTTACATGATATTCTTCTACTATCCCCACCTTTCTTGATTTAAATATTAGGAGGCTTTTGAAAATTTTATAATGTAGTCTTGATGGCTTTTAAATTTTAATTTTTTGCACTATAATATTACTGTTTTAGGTTCATTACATGGTGCGCAATTTTATCATGAGATGAACTACCAATAAAAATTTTAGTTAACACTTTAGGAACACCTTTTTGTCCAGTACAATTAATTTTTCTAGCATATTCGCTTGTTTCAACTAGCAAATTTAAATTTGCCTGAAAACTTGACTACTATTTTACTGTCAAATTTATTACTCTTACAACAATCTTATTTTACCCTGTAAATATTAGTGGAAAGGATTATTTGCTTTCTTGAGTAGGTCCTGAGCATTCCTGGAGGTAGTCTGGATTTAGATATCATAAACCCACTTCCCCACACCATGGGTACAAGACAACTCAAACAGTTCTTGTTGGAGTGAGAGGGCAGCTGCTGTTGGCCAAGTCTCTGTCGGTCACCTGGGTCCTGATCTGAGCTGGGCATGGGCAGCATGAAGCAGCCATGGGGGCAGGAGACCTCCCTCAGAAGGGGCTAGGGTTCAGGCCCCTGCAATGTTGGGGGGGTGAGGGTCTGTGCCCCACCTCTGTTGATCCCCAAATTCTCTTCTGATGGCCCCACTGCGACTGTGCCTGTCTTAGGTTGTTCCTTCCTTGAGGAATCTTACCCGTCTCTGGCTAACCAGCCATTCTCCGGGGCCAAGCAGGGTGATGTGAGATTCAGTTTTGTCTCCTTGGTAGCCTATGCTCCCGTGGCCTCCATGCCCAGCACCTGCCTTGGGATCCCCTCGCCTGCTGGCGGGGCCCCAGCACTGATCACATATCTTGGGGAACCCGGGTTTCTTCTCCATCTGGATCTGTTTTTGTTCATCAGTTTATGTTGTTCATTATATTCCATAAATGAGTGAGATCATGTGATATTTATCTTTCTCTGGCTGGCTTATTTCGCTTAGCATAATGCTCTCCAGTTCCATCCATGCTGTTGCAAATGGTAAGAACTCCTTCTTTTTTACCGCAGCGTAGTATTCCATTGTGTAGATGTACCACAGTTTTCTAATCCACTCAGATACTGATGGGCATTTAGGCTGTTTCCAAATCTTAGCTATGGTAAATTGTGCTGCTATGAACATAGGGGTGCATATATCCTTTCTAATAGGTGTTTCTACTTTCTTGGGATATATTCCTAGAAGTGGGATCACTGGGTCAAATGGGAGTTCCATTTTTAGTTTTTTGAGGAAACTCCATACTGTTCTCCACAGTGGCTGCACCAGTCTGCATCCCCACCAGCAGTGCATGAGGGTTCCTTTTTCTCCACATCCTCGCCAGCACTTGTCATTTGTTGATTTGCTGATGATAGCCATTCTAACAGGTGTGAGATGGTACCTCATTGTTGTTTTGATTTGCATCTCTCGGATGATTATGTTTTCATGTCTCTTGGCCTTCCTTATGTCTTCTTTTGAAAAGTATCTATTTAGGTCCATTGCCCATTTTTTTGATTGGGTTGTTTATCTTCCTTTTGTTAAGTTGTATGAGTTCCCTGTAAATTTTGGAGATTAAACCCTTATTGGTGATAACATTGGCAAATATGTTCTCCCATGCAGTGGCCTTTCTTGTTGTTTTGTTGATGGTTTCTTTTGCTGTAAAAAAGCTTTTTATATTGATGTAGTTCCATTTGTTTATTTTCTCTTTAGTTTCCATTGCCCTAGGAGTGGTATCGGTGAAGTAATTGCTTCGGCATATGTCTGAGATTTTGCTGCCTGTAGATTCCTCTAGTATTTTTATGGTTTCCCGTCTTATGTTTAAGTCCTTTATCTATTTTGAGTTTATTTTTGTGTATGGTGTAAATTGGTGATCTAGTTTCATTTTTTTGCATGCATCTGTCCAATTTTCCCAACACCATTTATTGAAGAGACTGTGTTGACTCCATTTTATGTTCTTGCCTCCTTTGTCAAATATTAATTGAGCATAGTGGTTTGGGTCGACTTCTGGGTTCTCTATTCTATTCCATCGATCTATATGTCTGTTCTTGTGCCAGTACCAAGCTGTTTTGAGAACAGTGGCTTTGTAATACAGTTTGATATTTGGTATTGAGATCCCTCCTACTTTATTTTTCTTTCTCAGGATTGCTGCAGCTATTCGGGGTCTTTTTTTATTCCAGATGAATTTTTGGCGAGTTCGTTCTAGGTCTGTGAAATATGCCGTTGGTATTTTAATGGGGAGTGCATTGAATCTATAGATTGCTTTGGGTAGTATGGACATTTTAATGATGTTAATTCTACCAATCCATGAACATGGTATGTTCTTCCATCTGTTTATGTCTTCCTCTATCTCTTTTTTCAGTGTCCTGTAGTTTTCTGCGTACAGGTTTTTTACCTCCTTGGTTAAGTTTATTCCTAGGTATCTTAATTTTTTTGGTGCAATGGTAAATGGGATTGCTTTTTAAGTCTCTCTTTCTGTAAGTTCACTATTGGTGTATAGAAATGCCATTGATTTCTTGGCATTAATTTTGTATCCTGCTACTTTGCCAAATTCATTTATTAAGTCTAATAATTTTTTGATCAAGTCTTTAGGGTTTTCTATGTACAGTATCATGTCATCTGTGAATAAGGACAGTTTTACTTATTCTTTTCCAATTTGGATGCCTTTTATTTCTTCTTCTTGTCTGATTGCAATGGCTAGTACTTCCAGTACTATGTGGAACAGGAGGGGTGAGAGTGGGCATCCTGTCTTGTTCCTGTTCTTAGGGGAAATGGTTTTAGTTTTTGCCCATTGAGTATGATGTTGGCTGTGGGTTTGTCATATATGGCTTTTATCATGTTGAGGTATGGTCTTTCTATTCCCACCTTGCTGAGAGTTTTTATCAAGAAAGGGTGTTGGATTTTGTCAAATGCTTTTTCTGCATCTATTGATATGATCATGTGATTTTTGTCTTTCAGTTTGCTTATGTGGTATATCATGTTTATTGATTTGCAAATATTGTACCACCCTTGCATCCCTGGAATAAATCCCACTTGATCATGGTGTATGATATTTTTTAATGTATTGCTGGATTTGATTTGCTAATATCTTTAAATTAAATTAAATTTTTTGTTAGTTCTCATCTGAGGATAATTTTTCCATTTACTTTTAGAGAGAGTGGAAAGAAGGGAGGGGGAGAGAGAGAGAAGGAGAGAAACATCAGTGTGAGAGAGACATATTGATTGGTTGCTTCCCCCACATGCTCCAACTGGGCCAGGGATTGAACCTGCAGCCCAGATATGTGTCCTTCACTGGGAATCAAACCTGCAGTGTGTGGGCTGATGCTGTAACCACTGAGCAACACCGACTGGGGCAGATTTGCTAATATTTTGTTGAGAATTTTAGTACCTATGTTTATTGGGGATATTGGCCTATAATTTTCTTTCTTTCTAGTGTCTTTATCTGGCTTTGGAATTAGGATAATGCTGGCCTCATAAAAAAGGTTGAAAGTTTTCCTTCCTCCTGAATTTTTTTTGGATAGTTTGAGGAGGATAGGTGTTAGTTCTTCTTTGAGTGTTTGGTATAACTTGCTTGTGAAGCCATCTGGTCCAGGACTTTTGTTTGCTGGGAATTTCTTTTTATTACTGCTACAATTTCATTAGTTGTTATTGGTCTATTCACGTTTTCTGATCCTGATTGAGTTTTGAAAGATTTTATGTTTCTTGGAATTTGCCCATTTTACCCAGATTGTATAATTTGTTGGCAAATAGTTGTTTATAGTATTTTCTTTACAATCCTTTGTATTTCTGTGATATCAGTTATTACTTCACCTCTTTCTTTTTTCTTTTTCTTTTTTTGGGGTTTTATTTATTTGGGTCTTCTTTTTTTGTTTTTTGATGGGCCTGGCTAAGGGTTCATCAACCTTATTTATCTTTGTAAAGAACCATGTCTTGGTTTCATTGATCTTTTGTAGTATTTTTTTAGTTTCTATGTCATTTATTTCCACTCTGATCTTTATTATTTTTCTACTTCCTTTGGGCTTATCTTGTTGTTCTTTTTCTAATTATTTTAGTTGTAGGGTTAGATTGTTTATTTGAGCTTTTTCTTGTTTCTTGAGGTAGGCCTATAATGCTATGGACTTCCCTCTCAGGGAAATATAAAGTGCCCTTTAATTTTTCTTTTTTGTTTGTTTATCTTAGAATAGAATTCTCAAGAAAAATTTCCTGGATGCAATCATGCTTCCACTGATACTTTCTTTAGGAAACAAAACAAGTGCTACCCATCGGATTTGAAGAACTCAGTGCATTTTCCCATTCTTTTAAATTCTATTTTTGTATATTTTTATCCTTTCCATATCAGGAGCACATCATTGTGTGTTTTTGTGTGTGACAATATATTGCTGTTTTATTTACTGTTTCTGTCTAATTGCCTCATTGATTTATTTACCTAGTAGACATAATGGCTGAAGTAAAAATAATTATATGAATGAAAATGCAACGACTTGAAAATTCTCTACTTCTTTGTACAAGGCCAAAATTTCAGAAAAATAAGTATTTTGACCCCTTCTCTCTATCTATGCCTTTGATCCGAGTGCTGCTTAGTTAATCTGGGGAGCAACTCCATTAGTCAGTGCCTATAGTCAATCTGTGTTTGAAAGGGACGTAAGCCCTGGCAGCTTTTGCTTGTTCTTTAAGTTGAATTCCTCTCTCTGTTCTTTCCTGAGATGCAGGCTTCCCTGTTTGGATTGTCTGTGTCAATGCCAGGAGGTTGGCCATGAAAAAGAGAGGTAGATGTGAACAAGAGGCTTTCAATTGGGCTTTAATTTAATCAATTGGTCAATATTTACTTAGTGCTACTGTGACATATCAAGGGGATAGCCCCTGGCAAGAGGGTTTTTTTTTTTTTTTTTAAGAGAGAGAGAGAAAGAGAGAGAGAGAAACATCAATTTGTTGTTCCACTTATTTATGCAGTTATTGCTTGCTTCTTGTATGTGCCTTGACCAGACATCGAACCCAAGTTTGGTGTATTGGGATGGCACTCTAACTAACTGAGCTACCTGGCCAGGGCTAGGAGCTTCTGGTTTATTGGCAGATAAAAATTAATGGCAAGCCAAAAAAAAAAAAAAAAAAAAAAAAAAAAGTTCAAACTGGGCTACAGGAAATGCCTTTGCTAGCTGGTCCTTATTCTAGTGCAATATTTGTGTTGTTGTGTCCCATGACTTCCAAATTTCACTTTTGGCACCTTTTAGCAGAATTGTGTATCACAGTAAGGACTCCCTGGTGGTGGCCTTGGACCAGCAGGGTCTTTCTAGTTTTCCCTGTGGTGAGTGATAAATGAGAAAGAGGGCCGAGAAGCTTCTCCATACATCCTCTTTTGGGGCAATGCATGGGGAAGAATGTGGGTTTTAGAGTCAGGCCCGGCTCTATTGTGTAACCCAAGGTAAGATTATAGCCTCTCTGGGTCTCAGTTTCTCATCTGTAAAATAATAATGCTTGCTTTATAAGGTGAATGTCGAGATTAAGTGAAAAAACAAACAAATAAACAAACACATGTAAAATATTTACCGCAGTGCTAGGCATGAAGTAGAAGCTTGCTTGCTTCTCTCTTTGTAAACCTCTGGTGTGACCTAGCACTTCCAGGACAGTGCATTTCTCTCTGGATACAGGCTATGTTATTTGTTAAGCTGCTCCAGTGGCCCAGTCAATAGACTAAGAATTATGGTCCCCAGAGTCAATTGACCTATTGTTATTAAATTGCTCTGACTTCTAGTTTCTGTAGTTGTCATTTTGCACTGTAATTGATTTACAGTTTCTTTCTACCCTTCTTTTGCAGATGTTGTTACTAGTCTAGGACACTAGGTGGCACCATTTTACCAAGTATCAATGACGTTCACAAAAGGCATAACCTGTTCTTAAGACTTGTCCCGTGCTACAAAAAGACAATTGTTTTAAAAACATATTTGTTTAAATATATATTTATTATATTGATTTCAGAGAGGAAGGGAGAGGGAGAGAGATATAGAAACATCGATGATTAGAGAGAATCATTGATTGGCTGCCTCCTGCCTGCTCCACACTGGGGATCTAGCCCACAACCCCGTCATGTGCCCTGATGGAATTGAACTGTGACCTCCTGGTTCATAAGCTGATGCTCAACCACTGAGCTGTGCTGGCCGGGCAAAAGACAATTCTTACTGAATGCATCAGTAAGACATATCTCAAAACATAAAAGAAATCCCTTTATATTTTTATATTTTTTCCATTTATAAAAGGGAGTGCATAATGCTGAGAAATCACCCAGAAGTTCACATAATTTGATTTGGTTCCATGGTTTAGGAGAGCAAGAAAACTTGGAGTAGAGTCAAAGGGAAACCATAAATTTGATTGGAATGGGAAAATGAATGTATGAGGAAAGGTCAAATAAACATGGACTACTTGGTGTTGAAAGAATGGATAGGCCCCATCCTGGTGGGCTCTCAGGATGAAGCGTTCCTAGGGAAGATGTGAAGTAGCTGTTATTCTCCACTACAGGGAAGAATGGAACGAGAAGAAATGGACTTTAATGACCATAGGAGAGATATAACTTAGTCACAAGGAAGAATTTCTGGAACCCAGAGTATGTAATGTTATAATGAGAGAAATTGTCAATTTTTTTACTAATGTTAAGAAAAAATTAGGCTAAGTCTCAACATGTCCAGATAAGATTATTTGCAGTCATACTAGAAGATGGAGAAATGTTATTTCCCTTATTATGATGTTTATGTTGAAACCTAAGATGATATTAGATTAGGATGATGCTCATTGCAGCCCATTGGCACAGGCTAGGACTGGATATGACTTAACAGGATTGGCAGTGACTTCAAAAGTGTTCAAAAGTGCCATATATATAATATATATGTAACTAGAGGCCCGATGCACAAAATTTGTGCAAGGGGCTCAGCCCTCACAGCCCCATCTTCGCCCCAGCTTCGTCCGGAAGGTTGTCAGGACGTTTGTCCAGATATAGGATATTAGAGATCTATAGTGTCACTATAATGGTTTGTAAAACACTTATATAAAGGCTAAACTAGAGGGAGGACATGACCACAGGAGAAGACAGAATCAGATGTGTTCCTTGAAACATTTCTTTCTTTTTCTATCTATCTATCTATCTATCTATCTATCTATCTATCTATCTATCTATCTATCTATGATTTTAGAGAGAGGAAGAAGGTGAGAGAAGAGAGAGAGAGAGAGAGAGAGAGAGAGAGAGAGAGAAAATATCACTGATCTGAGAGAGAAACATGGATCGGTTGCCTCCCGCACTGCCCTGACTGGGAATCGAACCCACCACATTTTGGCATACAGAATGACCCTCCAACCAACTGAGACACATGGGCCAGGGTGACGGTTATTTTTTTGAATCTCTCATGTTACTTATCATATGATCCCTTAGATTGCAGTTTTGTTTGCTTGCTATTCCTTAATTGTAGCTGTAATATCTGTAGAATATTATGAGAACTAGCTCATACCATTACAGTCTCATGATTACACACCAAGTCCACAGGAGGGTGCCAGACAATTTCTTACGTTCTGTACAGATTCATCCAATAGTCACTGTTGGTTGGGTCTCCTTTCTTCCACTCCTGACCCACAGAACAGGCAATCTCCCCCCTCACTTGGGTCCCAGCTTCACACCGGAGGAATGGGATATGACTTTTCAGGTCCTTTAATTTCTCAGAAAAAGTTATATATATGACAAGAAGACTTTCTATTGCTGATAATGACTGCCCCTCATTGCTTAACTTAGCTGTGTTATGGTGATGGAAGATTGGGAAAAGTGGAGAAAATGCTGTTTTTCCCTTGCTGATTATAAATGTAATGAATGTTCATAGTAGAAAATTTGGGAAAGACATAGACTAGTGTAAAAAAGAAAACAAAACTATTCAGAGTCCCACCACTTAGAGATAACTAAAGATCAAGATTTTGAAACATTTCCTTCTACCTATATAGCTACAAGAATTTGGAAAAACAAAGCCATTTGTAGAGAGCTGACCTACAGGATCATTGAAGGGACAGAAAGGTGACTTTAAGAGCAGGAATGATACATCCACGCAGATGTGGGTCAGTGGGTAGAGAAAATCTGTTCTCAGAGAGAAAAGTGATATAGGGATTCAGAAAGAAAAAGAAAGATTCTTGACCTCAGAGAGCGACAGAGGAGGCCAGGTGCTGGTCCAGGGTCTGGAGTCTCATCTGAGAATTGGACCTAAGGAGGATCTGTCTCCACACTTACCCAGTGGTGTTGGCAGCTCCATCTGGGACTGAGGGTCTCAATTCCTTGCTGCTGTTGACCAGAGACTGTGCTCAGCTCCCTGCCATGTGAGTCTCTCCAACAAGGTGGCTTGCCTCACCAAAGCATGCCAGCTGAGAAAGAATAGAGAGCAGGCTAGCAAGACAGAGGTTGTTGATTTATTGATGGTAGCCATTCTGACAGGTGTGAGGTGAAATCTCATTGTGGTTTTTATGTGCATTTCTCTGGTGATTAGTGATGTAGAGCATCTTTTCATATGTCTGTTGGCCATTTGTATGCCTTCTTTGGGGAAGTGTCTATTCAGGTCCTTTGCCCATTTTTAATTTTTTTTGTGTGTGTTGAGTTTTTTAAGTTCTTTATACACTTTGGATATTAACCTCCTATCAGATGTATCACTGGCAAATATGTTCTTCCATTCAGTGGGCTGTCTTTTCATTTTGTTGATGGTTTCTGATGTTGTTCAAAAACGTTTTAGTTTGATGTGGTCCCATTTGTTTAATTTTTCTTTTATTTCCCTTGCCCAAGGAGACATATTAGAAAAAAGATTGCTATGAGAAATGTCCAAGATTTTACTGCCTATGTTTTCTTCTAGGATTGTTATGCATTTGAGTCTGACATTTAAGTCTTTAATGCAGAGAGAGAGAAAGAGAGAGAGAAACATCAATGATGAGAGAGAATCATTGACTGGCTGCCTCCTGCATGCACCCATTAGGACTGAGCCCACAACCCAGGCATGTGCTCTGACTGGGAATCGAACTGTAACCTCCTAGTTCATAGGTCGACCCTCAACTACTGAGTCATGCCAGCCAGGCACTAGCAATACATTTAAAAGATCATATGTGTTCCTGCCGGGTGGCTCATTGATTGGAGTGTGTCCCATGCATAAAAACGGTTGCAGGTTTGATTCTCAGTCATGGCAGATACCTAGGTTGCTGGTTTGATCCTCCGTGGAGGCGTTTACAGAGGCAACTGATTGATATTTCTCTCTCATATTGATGTTTCTTTCTTTTCCTCTCTCTCTCCCCCTTCCTCTCTCTCTAAAATCAATAAACATATCCTCAGGTGAGGATTAAAAAAAAAAAGATCTACACCGTGATCAAGTGAAACTTATTCTTGGGATGTAAAGTTGATACAATATCTACAAATCAATAATTGTGATACACCACATTAAAAAAAACTAAAAATCACATGATCATATCAATATATGCAGAAAAAACATTTGATTAAATCCAGCACCCATTTATGATAAAAACTCTCAGCAAAGTGGGAACAGCAAAGTGGGAACATAATAAAGGCTATAGAAGACAAATTCACAGTCAACATTATATTTAATGGGCAAAAACTAAAAGCATTTCCCTTACGATTGGGAACAAGACAGGGATGTTCACTTTTAGCACTCCTATTCAACATAGTACTGGAAGTCCTAGCCACGGCAATCAGACAAGAAAAAGAAATAAAAGGTATCCAAATTGGAAAGGAAGAAGTAAAACTCTCATTATTTGTAAATGACATGATACTGTATATAGACATCCCTAACAATTCCACACACACACAAAAACTACTAGAACAGATAAATGAAAGTAGCAGGATACAAATTAAATATCCAGAAATCAGTTGCATTTTTATACACCAATAATGAATGATCAGAAGGGGAAAATATGAAAACAATCCCATTTACAATTACATAAAAAAATATAAAATACCTAGGGTTAAATTTAACCAAGTATGTAAAAGACCTGTACTTGGAAAATTATAAGACACTGACAAGAGAAATTGGAGAAGATACAAATAAATGAAAGCATATATCATGTTCATGGACAGGAAGAATTAGCATCACTAAAATGGCTATCTCCCACTTTCCCCCTTTTATTCCCTTCCCTCCAAACCCTACCCCCCAGATCTATAGATTCAACACAATTTCTATAGCAATCTGTCTATTCATTTTCTGTCACTTCTTGATTCAATTTTAGAAGATTTTATGTTTTTAGGAGTTTATGCATTTCATCCAGATTATCTAATTTGTTAACATGTTTGTTT
Organism: Ia io; assembly: GCA_025583905.1. Lineage (NCBI taxonomy): Eukaryota > Metazoa > Chordata > Mammalia > Chiroptera > Vespertilionidae > Ia > Ia io. The sequence goes on along the minus strand of JAJQQW010000008.1, from coordinate 89,882,432 downwards.
GTAATATTTTCTTACAATTCTTGTACTTCTTTAGTGTCAGTTGTTACTTCTCCTCTTTGATTTATGATTGTATTTATTTGGGTCCTCTCTCTTTTTCCCCTTATCTTTATTGTTGCCATTATTACAGATGTCCCTCCCCCACTCTTTGCCCACCTCCACCTAGCACCTGCCCCACCTTCCCTCTCTTTCTTTCTTGATGCATTTCGTTATAGGTTTGTCAATCTTGTTTATCTCTTCAAAGAACCAGCTTTTGGTTTCAGTCATCTTTTGTATTAATTTTTGGACTTTATTTTCTTTATTTCTGCTCTGATCTTTTTAAAAAAAAATGTATTTTTATTGATTTCAGAGAGGAAAGGGGAGGGAGAGAGAGATAGAAGCATCAATGATGTCCTGCATGCTCCCACTGGGGATTGAGCCCACAACCCAGGCATGTGCCCTGACTGGCAATCAAACCCTGACCTCCTGCTTCATAGGTGGGTGCTCAACCACTGAACCATGCCAACCAGGCTCTGCTCTCATCTTTATTATTTCTTTTATTCTACTCACTTTGGGTTTTGTTTGTTTTTCTTTTTCTAGTTTGTTTAAGTGTAAAGTTAGATTGTTTATTTGAGATTTTTCTTATTTCTTTTTTAAAAAATATATTTTATTGATTTTTTACAGAGAGGAAGAGAGAGGGATAGAGAGCTAGAAACATCGATGAGAGAGAAACATCGATCAGCTGCCTCTTGCACACCCCCTACTGGGGATGTGCCCGCAACCAAGGTACATGCCCTTGACCGGAATCGAACCTGGGACCCCTGAGTCTGCAGGCCGACGGTCTATCCACTGAGCCAAACCGGTTTCGGCAGATTTTTCTTATTTCTTGAGAGAGGCCTGTATTGCTATGAATTTTCCTCTTAGGACTGTTTTTGCTACATTCCATCAATTTTGGGTTGTTGTGTTCTCATTTTCATTTGTTTTAAGGTATCTTTTGATTTTTCCCTTGATCTAATTGTTAACCTGTTTATCATTTAGTAGCATGTTTTTAGCTTCCATGTGTTTGTGTGTTTTTCAGTTTTTTTAAAATTGTGATTGATCTATAGTTTCATACCATTGTGTTTAGAGAAAATGCTTGATATGATTTTAATCTTCTTAAATTTATTGAGACTTATTTTGTGTCCTACCTTGTGATATATCCTAGAAAGTGTTCCATGGGCACTTGAAAAGAATATATATTCTGCTGCTTTGGGGTGGAATTCTCTGCAAATATCAATTAAATCCATCTGACCTAGGGTATCATTTAAGGCCACTGTTTACTTGTTGATTTTCTATCTGGAAGATCTATCTATTGATGTTCATGGGGTGTTAAATTCCCCCACTATGACTGTATTACTGTTGATCTCTCTTTTTATGTCCATTAAGATTTGCTTTACATATTTAGGTGCTCTTATGTTGGGTGCCTAAATGTTTACAAGAATTATATCCTCTTGTTGGATTGTTCCCTTTATCATTTTGGATTGCTCCCTTTATCATTATGTAGTGTCCCTTTTTTGTCTCTTACTACAGACTTTGTTTTAAATTCTATTTTGTCACATGTAAGTATTACTAACCTAGGTTTCTTTTTAATTTTCATCTTCATGAAATATCTTTTTCTATTTGTGTGTGTCTTTTGTTCTCATATGGGTCTTTTGTAGAAGCATATATATGGATCTTGTTTTCTTTTCCATTAAGCTACCTATGTCTTAATTAGAGCATTTAAGCCATTTACATTTAAAGTGATTATTGATTTGTACATATTTATTGCTTTTTATTCTCTTAACTATGTTTTTTCCCCCTTCTTTATAAAGAGTGCCCTTTAACATTTATTGTAATACTATTTTGGTGGTAACAAGTCCCTTTAGCTTTTTCTTTTCTAGGAAGCTCTTTATTTCCCCTTTATTTTAAATGATAGCCTTACTGGGTAGAGTAGTCTTGGTTGTAGGTCCTTGGTTTTCATCATTTTGAATATTTCATGCCAATCCCTTCTGGCCTGAAATGTTTCTGTTGAGAAATCAGCTATCAGTCTTATGGGAGCTTCCTTGTAGGTAACTGTTTTCCTCTTGTTACTTTTATTTAAAAAAAATTTAAAAACATATTTTTACTGATTTCAGAGAGGAAGGGAGAGAGAGAGAGAGAGAGAGAGAGAGAGAGAGAGAGAGAGAGAGAGAGAGAAACATTAATAATGAGAGAGAATCATTGATTGGCTGCCTTCTACATGCCCCCTACTGGGGATCGAGCCCACAACTCATGTCCTGACTGGGAATCTAACTCTGACCTCCTGGTTCATAAGGTGATGCTCAACCACTGAGCTTTGTCAACTGGGCTCTTGCTGCTTTTAAAATTCTCTCTTTGTGTTTAACTTTTACCATTTTAATTATGATGTGTCTTGGTGAAGTCCTCTTTGGATTCATCTTCTTTGACTCTCTGTGCTTCTGGATTGTGTGTCTTTTTCCTTCACCAAGTTAGGCAGTTTTAATTCATTATTTCTTCAAATAGGTTCTTGATCCCTTCCTCTCTCTATTCTTCTTCTGGTACTCCTATGATATGGATGTTGTTACACTTCATATTGTCCCAAAGGTCCTTAGACTATCCTCATTTTGTTGATTGTTTTTTCCTTTCTCTGCTGTTATTGGTTGTTTTCTGCCATCTGTCTTCCAATTTGCTGATTCAATCCTCTGCTTTATTCAACCTACGGTGTATTCCTTCTAGTATATTTTTCATTTCAGATATTTCAATCTTCCGTTCTGATTATTTTTTGTGTTTTTTTTTCATCCTTTTTCATGCTGTTGTACTTCTCAATAAGTTTCTTGAGCATTCTTATAACCATTTTTTTAAAACTCTATATCTGATAAATTGCTTGCCTCCATTTTATTTAGATATTTTTCTGAGGATTTCTCCTGTTCTTTCATTTAGGACATGATTCTTTGTCTTCCCATTTTGAATGCCTGAATATGTTTGTTTCTATGTATTAGGTTGATCTGTTAAGGTTCTCAGTCTTGATAGGGTGGCCTTAAATAGTAGGTGTCCTGTGGGACACAATGGCACAGTCTTCTTGATCACCTGAACTCGGTGCTCCAGGGCTGTTTCTTGTGTGCGTTATGTGGGACTTCCTGTTGTACTTGAATATTAATTGCTATTGTCCCATTTGTGTGTGGGGTCAACCCTCAGGCTGGCTGACGGTGAGGATCAACCCTGACCACAGTGTATGAGGTGCTATGCAGGTGCTGACCACATGAAGTAGATTTCAACTCAGTAGGGTCTGGTGCCTGCCAAGATCTTTCTTTAGATATGCTGCTTCTGTAACTAACTGGATCCTGCTCTGATTTTGTCCAAAGCTTGCCACTGGGTGTATTGATTCTGGGGCATCTTGGGAGGGATTTTGGTGCAGGCCAATATCAGATGCTGCCTGTGACTGGGGCTAGGCAACCTGTTTGTAGCTACATTGTGATCCACAGTTTGTGGCTGTCTCTCCTGGCCTGGGTGTGGGTGGGAAGGACCAAACTGCACACCAATGCTGGCATTTAACAGTGCCAGGCCTGAGGCAGGTCAGAAAAACTCTTAAGGCACCCAAGAACAACTCCTCTTGCCGCTGTCTGCTGGCTACCTGTTAGGCTCAGTCACTGAAAGAGCCCTTGGCAGTATTTGAGTTGTATGAGGTAGGTTCTCAGTGAGTCACCAGGTTGGGGTGAATGGTGTTCACCAGATCAATATCGGTTCAAACTTGGTGCCAGTGCTGGGTCTGAAGCTACTCAGCAGACGTCCTATGGTATATCAAATCTAGCTGATACTGCTGGGTGCTTACACACCTTTAAGGCTCAGGGTGTCATCAAGGTGAGGCCAGCAGAGTTTATCAGGCCTAAACAAACCAAGATTTGTCTGTGTGAAGGGACGGCTCTGCACTTCTCAGGTGTGTGAAAAATATCCTTAGTCCTAGAGCCATACGACCAGTCTGTCCCAGATTTAGCTAGAGCTAGAACTCAGCAAGGCAGGGCTGCCAGGTGTTGGGAAGATGGGGCTACTGGATCTTCCATAATGGGGAGGAGCTGGTCAGGCCTGTGGGAAAATTGTTGGAAAGTGGCTCCCACCCCAGAGCCACACAACTCAGTCTGTTCCAGATTCTGCCCAGGGTTTGGCAGGATGAAGCCACTAGGAGTTGGGAGGGAAGGCCACTGGGAGCAAGAGAGGGGCAAGTGGATCTCCTGTGATGGGGAGGCACCAGTCAGGTTCATGGGAAAGTGGGGGGAATGCCCCCCATTCCAAAGCCACACAACTCAGTCACTGCCACTCCGAGTCTGCCCAGTCCTCAGCACCCCTACCTCAGCAGAGCACAAGCTCCAGAGGGTAGGGCAACAGATAGTCTAGAGGGTGGGACTGTTTTTGCATTCCTCCAGGCTGATGTGGTGTGGAGGGGAGTGTTTCACCCAGGAAAGATGGCATCTATGGTGTGGTAGAGGAACTCAGCTCAGGGATCCTGGTGACTGTCTCTTCAGCTTTCTCCCCAGAGCCACAAACCCTAGTTTCTACTCAAGTGACTTTAGTCTGCACTGCCCTCCTGCCGGAGACCAGGGTGAGTGGCTTTGAATAATATTTTGTTCATTGGCCCTTTAAGAGGGTGCCTGTGCCTGGCCAGTGTGCTAAGTGGTTAGAGCATTGGTCCATACACCATAGCATCTCAGGTTTGATTCCCGGTTAAAGGCACATACCTGGGGTTGCAGGTTCACACCCTCCTCTCAGTTGGGGTGCGTGCGTAAGGTGACCAGTTGACGTGTCTCTCTCACATCGATGTTTCTCTCTCTCCCCTTCCCTTCCTTCCATTCTCTCTGAAAAGCAATGGGAAAAATATCCTCAGGTGAGGAATAACAACAGCAAAAAAAAAAAAAAAAAAAAAAAAAAATAGAGGGCACCTGTGTCTCTAGTGGACTCCCTCTCTTCCTGGCAGACCAATCCCTGACTGTTTTCACAGCCAGATGCTGTGTGTGTGCCTCTTCCCGGCTCTGGTGCTCTCAGCTGGGGAACCTGGCTTTGGGTTGAGACCCCACACTTCTGAGGGGGAACTTTTGCAGCTGAGATATCCCTCCAGAATCTGAGCTGCCACCTGTGGGAGCAGGGCCATCCCTTTTTGCATCTCTATCCTACCTACTAATCTCAATGTGGTTTGTTCTATAAATTCTTGGATATAAGACTTCTCTTCAGCTAGTCTTCAGATTGATTGCTCACTATATTTTAGTTGTAATTTCAGTTTGATCCTGGGAGGAGGTGAGTGTAACATCTACCTACTCTGCCACCATCTTACCAAGAATCAGAAAATAGAACTTTGATGTCATGCTCTGTTGAGCGACAGGAAATTCAGGGACATCTGTGTTGTTACTAGCTATCTTTGGAATATATTATCTTTATTTAAAAAATGTGAGCTATTCTTGGAAATTAAACCTGAATTTTGGTGGAGATCTTTCTTTTTTCCCGTTAAAATGTACAATTAATTGTATTTAATGTAATTTTATATTTACAACTGTGGCTTTTATTGATTTATATTTGAAATAGCTTGGTGGATGCAAGATGTTTTTAATCATTAAAGGATAGCTCATTGTTTATTGAATGGACTCTCAATTCCACTCACACCTGGGTAATTGGAGGCCTTCATCTCAACAGTAGGCCCCACAGTTTTTATTGGTTAGGAATATTCTTAGAAGTGAAATCAAATGATCCTATAGCTGCTCTCATTTCTAAATCTCACCTAAAATGTCTTTTAGTGCACAACAAATATTAATGGAGAGTCTAAATGTTCTAATTCAGAAGAGCTGGATTCAACACAAAATCTGATGTCATGCCAGCAATCTCCTTCATGGAACTTTAGAGCAAGTCAGGGCGGGAACAGAAGAAGGGAGGATTGGAATGTTAAAGAAAAATAACACTTAATTGACTCACACAGGTAGAAAATCGTAAGAAAAAATGCTTGTTGAACTTTCCCCATCATTAGAAAGAAAAATAAATAATGAAAATTGACAACGAAGACATAAAGAACCAATTTTCAATTTCAATTTATCTTTCTGAGTGATGGCTCTTTGGTCTTTTGTGAAGGATAAATTACATTTAAATGAGTTATCTTTTGGGTAATAATTTTGCATACCTTTACAATGCATTTTACTTATTTGTAGGGGGCGGTGGGGTAGAAAGATGAATTCTGAAGAAGTTGAGAGGAAAATAATTTCAGGAGGTAATGGATGAACTTGGTCTGGAAGATTAATCAGGGCAGTTGCAAGAGATTGCCAAGTGCATGACGGGAGTAGGACTAAATATCTGATGGCAATTAAAACTTTAGGTTTCTAATGGTTGCATGAAAGATATTTTAATAAACGTGAAATGCACTTTCTAAATGGCACGCTAACTTTTAATGACTTGGGTGTTTTGTTTGATTAGTAACCTGGACTGTTAAATTAAAGCCAACTGCAAGTGCATGATAAAATATTGATGGTTTCAGGCAAATGAATTGGGGGAGTTATGCTTGATAGATTTTTTGTATCATTAAGGATTTTAACTGGTGGAAAATATATATTGCTGGTGCTTAAAGATAGTTAAAGAGGATCTTTCTGTTTATATGACCTCGTTTTAATTTTACAGTAATAGTAAGGGGGAAATCTGAATTATTCACAGATGGTTGGTCAAGAGAGGTCACTTAATTAAAAAAGTGTTATTTTAATTATACCTGTTTCACATTCCTGGAGGAGGAAATTAAATATTTTGAAGCATTTGATTATTTCTGTTTCACAGAGTATCTGAACTTTTGCTGACTCTTGTGAAGGCTTGAGATTGTTGTGTGTGAACCTTTTACTTCCCCTTATTAGGGAGTTTTGTTTTAAGAATCAGGATTTAAAAATTAAATTTTCACTGATAGTTTTAGAAATAATACAGGAAGAAGACATATACATAGTATATATTGTAATATAATACAATAATACAATGCAATATAATATAATATAATATAATAATGAAATAAGAAAACATATAATTATATATATCATTTTCTTATACATGCAGGACAATTTCTAGAAGCATATATAAGAAAATATGAGGCACAGTTATTCCTAGGAGTCAAGGTGGGGAGTCAAAAGAAAGGAAAATTTTATTTCTTCTTTTTTGGGAAATAGAGTATGTTTTGCAATAAGAATGCCTTAATTTTATTTAAAAATTTCATTTGAAACCCAGATTTATTTTCTAATAACTCAACTGTTCCTTTTCACACCTGTCTCCCCGTAACAGAATTTTCTTGATTCTGTCAGATGTGGTTAATTTTAAGGAGTTTTAAAAACTTAAGTCAAGTAAATTCCTTCCCTTCATTCTATCCCTCCCTCCCTCCATCCTCAAATATTTAGTATTTAGTGTCTTACTGGATTTTGTGGCCTAAATAAAAGTAACTCTTTGAAAAAGAGACCTCAGCAGCATTGTCAAGGTAGCTGTCCGTCTGATGGGACTTCAGCTGTGTGAAGAAAGAAAAAGGTGAGACTTTGAGAGATGGAGTGATTTTGCAGAGGATGTTAGGACAATGATTTGGGGTGGTCTAGGCTCTGCGTGTCTAGATGTTCCCTCATATAGAAGGAAAACAGTTCACTCGAGTCTTGCAAAGTGCCGGAAGGACATCTTGAGGAGAAGTGATGGACAGGCCTCTGTACAAAGTAAAGGGCCAGCCCTTCCTCAGGCACTGACCGTGCGGAGCTTTAGGAACACAGGCTGTTTGAAGTTGAAAAGACACAGGGAGATTCTTGGACAGTATTTCACACACACACACACACACACACACACACACACACACACACACACACACACACACACGCACCTTTCCTGTTGCTTGCTCTTCAAATGACTGAACTTCAAGGGAATGAAGGATATAAAATTAATTCAAGCTTTGCCACGTACTATTTTGCCCTGAGTTTCTATACCTTTCTAAGCCTCTTGAATATGAAATGGAGATATTGATTCTATGTCAGAGTTGTTCAGACAAATAAACTAATCTTCAACTACTATATTATAATGTAGTAATTTAAAAGAGCTAATTCTAAGGAATTTAGTTGTTTGGATTTATTTTTGAGATAGGGAATTTTTATATTAATAAATAGTAGTAGTAACACTAAAAGTAGCTATAATTCATTGAGTACTTACTGTACTAAATATGTTTATATACATTATCTCAATTGATTTCTTCTGCAACCCTGTGGAGTAAGCTAAGTTTTACAGATTAAGAAATTGAGGCTCAGAGAAGTTAAACAACTTGTTAGCAAATGACAGAGGCAGAGATTAGAACTCAAAGTTTTAGTTAGTATATAATTTGGCCGTTGTAACAGATACCCAAATAAAATAGCTTAAACAAAATAAGTTTATTCCTGTCATGCAGTCTGGAAGTGTACATGTGTTTACAAATTATTAGGGTCATAGGCTCACTCTATCTTGTTATTTTGCTGTCCTCAACATGCAGCTTCATTTCATTTGAGATGGTGGTTCCTGTTGCCAGCATCCCACCAACATTCTAGGTAGCCAGAGGAGGGAAAAAAGCCAGTGTAAGGCAAACTCCTTCTCTTTAAGGGAGCAAGCATGAAATTCCCCACGTCACTTCTACTCTCATCTCATTGGCTAGAAGTAGGTCACATGGACACCCAACTGGAAGGGAACCTGGGAAAAGTGGTCTTACTATATTGTGGGTAGTCATGTGTCTCACTAAAGTATTTCGTCCCTCCCCCCCCGAAGGAAAAGGGGAGAATGGATTTTGAAAGAGTAGCGGTATCTTCCTTATCTATTTTGTAAGATTGCCAAAGTTATGCGTTAGTGAGATTCATTTTGCCAAAATACATCAATATTAGGAAAACCTTTCATTTATTTATTATTTAAAAATATTTTTATTGATTTCAGAGAGTAAAGGGGAGGGAAAGAGAGATAGAAACATCAATGATGAGGGAAAAACATTGATTGGCTGCCTCCTGCATGCCCCTCAATGAGGATCAAGCCTACAACCTGGGTATGTGCCCTGACTGGAAATTCAACTGTGATTTCTGGTTCATAGGTTGATGCTCAACAGTTGGGCAAGGGAAAACAGTTAAAAATAAGCCATTCAATCACAGAAAGAGGAGTGAGCTATTTCCATTAGAGGCTATTTAAATAGACGCTGATGGAAAATACCGCTGTGCACTGTATTGAGTGCTCTGAATATGTATAATACTATGTTCATGGATTGGAAGAATTAGTATTGTTAAAATGACCATATTACCCAAAGCAATCAACAGATTCAATGCAATTCCTATCAAAAGACAATGTCATTCTTCGTAGCGCTAGAACAAATAAGCCTAAAATTTATATGGGGCCACAAAAGACCCCAAACAGTCAAAGCAATCTTGAGAAAGAAGAACAAAGTTGGAGATATCTCAATACCAAATACCAACTATACTGCAAAGCTCTAATAATTAAAACAGTATACTAGCAGAAAAACAGGCATCAATGGAACAGAATAGAGAGCCCAGAAGTAAACCCTTGCATACATGGCCAACTAATTTATGACAAAGGAGGTAATAATATACAATGGAGTAATCACAGTCTCTTCAACAGTGGTGTTGGGAAAACTGGATGTATTCATGTAAAAAAATGAAACTGGACCACTCTCTTATATATACATAAAAATAAACTCAAAATAGGTTAAAGACTTAAATGTAAGGCCTGAAACCACAAAATTCCTAGAAGAAAACATAGGAAGTAAATGATTTGACATAAGTCTGAATAATATCTTTATATTTTTATTACTTTAAAAATTTTTATTGAATTTATTGGGGTGATATTGGTTAATAAAAATACATAGGTTTCTGGTATACAATTCTATAATACATCATATGTATATTGTATTGTGTGTTTACCACCCCAAGTCAAGTCTCCTTCTATCACCATTAATTCCTCCTTTACCTTCTTCTACCTGTCTCCCTTCCCCTCTGACAGCTGTCAGTCTATTCTCGTTATCTATGAGTCTGTTACTATTTTGTTTGTTTTGTTCATAGAGTCTTTGAATAAGTGAAATCCTATCTTTTTAGATATGTTTCCTAAAGCAAGGGGAACAAGAGAAAAAGCTTCTGCACAGTGAAGAAAACCTTCAACAAAACAAAAAGAAAACCTACCTGAATGAGAGAATGTATTTGCAAAAGATATATCCATTAAGGGGTTGATATCCCAAATGTATAAGAAACTCATACAACTCAATAACAAAAAATAAATCCAATAGAAAAATGGGCTGAATACATGAAAAGACATTTCTCCAAAGAAGACATACAGATGGCCAACAGATATATGAAAACATGCTTAATATTACAAATCACCAGGGAAATGCAAATCAAAACTACAATGAGGTCCTAACCAGTTTGGCTCAGTGGATAGAGTGCTGGCCTGTGGACCAAAGGGCCCCAAATTTGATTCTGGTCAAGGGCATGTACCTTGGTTGTAGGCACCTCCCCAGCCTGGGCCCTGGTGGGAGCTCATGCAGGAGGCAACCAATCAATGTGTCTCTCTCACATTGATATTTCTCTCTCTCTTCCACTCTCTAAAATCAATGGAAAAATATCCTTGGGTGACAATTAAAAGAACAAAACAAAACAACACAAAAAAAGAGAGAAAAAAAACAACAACAAATTACAATGAGATCCCACCCATACCATTCAGAATGGCTATTTTAAAAAACAAATAACATGTGTTGGTGAGGATATGGAGAACAGGAAACCCTTGTGCACACTTAAGACTGCAAACTGCTGTAGCCCCTATGGAAAATAGTATGAAAATTCCTCACAAAACTAAAAATAGATATAGTATAAGACCCAGCAATTCCACTTCTGGTTATTTATCCAAAGAACATGAAACAAGAACACGAAATCAAATAGATATACTAGTATGCACACCCTATGTTCATTGCAGCATTATTTAAATAGCCAAGATAGAGAAGTAGGCTAGATGCCCACCAATAGATGAAAGAAGATGTGATATATATGTATCATATCATCCTACCTAATAATAGACAAATATGCAAATTGACCGTACCTTTGCTATGCCCGTGATTGGCCAGGAGACGTGGGGGGGTGGGACTTGGGGTGGCAGGGCTGGCCGATTGGGCCAGCAGGACGCTGAGCTCGCGTCACCAGCGGCGGCTCAAGCTCAGCGTCTGCGCTATGGCTGTGCTGCGGCACAGAAGGGGCCTCTGGGGCAGCGAGCTCACGTCCCACTGAGGACCATCAAAAGCGGGGGAGCTGGGTGCCTGTCTGCTCTGGCACCAGGCCTTTCAGAAGCCTCTGCCGCGCCGGAGGCTTCTGAAAGGCCTGGTGCACCAGCGGACAGGCACCCAGCTCCCCCGTGATCGAAAGTGAAAGTGTGTAGGGGACCCTACACGTGCATGATTCAATCATGCACTGGGCCTCTAGTATATAATAAAAGGCTAATATGCAAATCAACCAAACGGCAGAACGACCGGTCGCTATGACATGCACCGACCACCAGGGGGCAGATGCTCAACACAGGAGCTACCCCTTGGTGGTCAGTGCACTCCCACAGGGGGAATGCTGCTCAGTCAGAAGCCCTGAGCCAGACTCACAGATTGTGAGTGCATCTAAGTTGTTAGTCGAACATCCCCTGAGGGCTCCTGGACTGTGAGAGGGCACAGGCTGGGCTGAGGGACCCCCACCCCCCGAGTGCACATATTTTGTGCACCGGGCCTCTAGTTTATGTAATAAAAGCCTAAGTGACTATGGCGGAATGAACAGAACAACTGGTCACTGTGACGTGCACTGACCACCAGGGGACAGATGCTTAATGCAGGAGCTGCCCCCTGGTGGTCAGTGTGCTCCCACAGGGGGAGTGTTGCTTAGCCTAAGGTGACCAGATTTTAACATTGGTAAAGCGGGACACCATTGACCGGGCGGCGGGGGAGGGGAGGAGAGGTTCTTGATTAAAAATTTGGTCTATATTGTAATCGCTTTTGGTTTTTTTAATAAAAGGAAATTCACTTCTTAGATCACCGTTGAATTTGCATCCTCTTTTCTTACTCATTATGTTAAAAATCTAAAAAAATAATTTAAAATTATATTATAAATTATTATATACATATTGCTTAAAAACACAGTAAGTAGGTACATAATTACATGAACATATTTTATTGTTAGTTTATAAATTAAATTAATTTAATTGTCATAAAGTAACTATATTTTAAAGATTAGTTTAATTTTAATCCTATATTTCTTTCTAAATAATAACAATACTAACTTGTATTATTTTTCCTCTGAATTTGCCGTAACGTAAGTCATAAGTGTCACTTTCAAGGCTGGCACTGGACTTTTTGCCGCCACTATAAAATATAAATAATACGAGTACTGTCTGCTAAATTCAAGAAAATTTATGTATTTATGAAATAAATAAATAAATTACTTACCTAAATTATCTGAATAGCTGATTTGTAATGACATCACTTGTTTAACTAGCTTACTAGCACGCAGTATGATGTGTATCGTCTGAGAGACAGTTACAAAATGTTTTCGTCGTTGCCAATCCCAAAAAATGCCATTGTTCATTAAGTCCAAACAATGGTGGTCGAATTCTAACAGCTGATCAACAATGCGAACTTTGATAAGCAGTTCTCGATAATCAGTTCTCAACAATTATTTGTTATTATTAAAGTTTAACATTATAAAATTAACAAAAATAATATAAAACTCATATCCTGGCTAAATAGCCACATGGCCGCCGAAAACCGTATATTCCCTTCCCGTTCTCCTGCCGTTCCCTAGCTTGTCGTACATTCTTTCCAAAAATCGGGACTTTTTTAAAATGCTGTGGGACGCGGGACAAATTGTTAAAAATCGGGATTGTCCCGCCAAAAGCGGGACGTCTGGTCACCTTAGCTTAGCCAGAAGCCGGGCTCATGGCTGGCGAGTGCAGTGGCGGTAATGGGACCCTCTCCTGCCTCTGTGACAGCGTTAAGGCACAGTGAGCTGAGCAGTAAGGAGCCACGAGCAGGCAGGCAGTAAGGAGCGAGGGGTCCCGGCCATCCCCTGAGGGTTCCCAGACTGTGAGAGGGTGCAGGCCAGCCTGAGGGACCCCCCTCCCCCAGTGCATATGACAAAATCTTGCCATTTGTAGCAACAGGTGATTGCAGAGGGTATTATGTTAAACTAGATGCCTGGTGCATGAATTTGTGCATGGGTGGGGTCGGGCTGGCCTGCCCTGATGGGGGCTGATTGTGGTCAGGCTGGTGCGGGAGGAGGGGCCGCGGGTGGTTGGACGGCTGACCCCGCCCTCGATCGGGATGGGGTACCAATCAGGGGTGGGGCTGGCTGGGGGGAGGGCCTGTGGGAGGTTGCGGGGGGGGGGGGGCTGATTGGGACCCAGATCAGGCCGGTTGGCCCCTGCAGTGCATGTCATAGCGACTGGTCATTCCGCTGTTCCTGTTGCTGGGCTTTTATATATATAAATGATATGTCAGGCAGAGAAAAACAAATACCATATGGTTTTGCTTATATGTGGAATCTGAAAAAAATCAAACAAATGAACAGATAAAACCAATTAAGAAAATACATAGAAACAGAGACCAAAGGGATGATTACCAGAAGGGAGGGGTGAAAAGGGGAAGGAGAATGTAGTCAATAAGATTTTGATAAGTTTGTACTGTGACAGATGATATTGTATGCCTGAAACTAATATAACCAATATAATATTATATACCAAATATACTTAAATTAAAAAATTAAAAAATAAACGTGAAAAAATAAACTTGTATATTATATAAGTGTTGGACAGCCTTATGCATCTTCTAATTCTAAAATTCTGTAGTTCCATTAAAATTGCTTAGTGACTATATCAGATATGTTGACTCTACAAAAGTACCCATGTATTAAACCTATTAAACCAGGAAAAGTTGGACTCTCTATCATGCAGAATATTTTTTTTATAGATTTAGATGTATATTTGATATTTCTAAAGTTATATATCTCAGGCTGAGCTTATCGCCCCTCTCTTCAGCTTAAACCATATTAACTTCCTTTTTTTCTAGCATGTTGCCGCTACTCTTTCACTGTCCTCACTTAAAATTTTGACCTATTTCTCCCCTTTTACTCCATTATCCCAACTTTTCTCAACATTGTATAGATTTTGCCCCTTCAACAGGTTCTTCAATTTTTCATTCCTCCTCCCATTCCTTATGCCATCCCCAAACTCTCACCTCATCTCTAGACTGCCTCAGTGGCTTCCTCAGGACTCTGCCAGTCTCTAGCCTGTATTCTTTTCAGTCTGGCCTTCACATGGCTGACACACTGGTGCATATTTCATGGCTTTTAACATGCTTCTAATGCTAAAAAACCCATGGGTTCTCCATCTGGTGTAGTCTTGCCTACTTTAAATAAGCCTCTGCCCTGACTTTGGTCAAGGCCCTCTTCCCTTTGTTCCACCCAGTTTTACCAACTTACTTCCCTTCACTGCCAACACATATCTTCTTCTGTGGTCAGACATTTGTACTCTCTGTTCTGTCCTTATTCATTTGAGTTCTCTCTCTTGCTCTCCTCTCCCACTCCCTTTTACCCCTTTCCCTTTCTTTCATCACCAAGTAATTTCTGTGTGCCTACTGTGTGCTAAACTTTGGAGATATAACTGTACAACAAACTAAGACCTAAGTCCTGCTCCCATGGAGCCTACAATCTAGGTTAAAATTCCCTGTGTCTGATATGTTTATTTATGCCTCTGTGTCTTAGTTTGTTTCATCAGGCTGAAAGCTCTCCTTTTTCCTTCTACCCATCTAAATTGTGTTCTTATCTGAGGCCTAACTCCAGTTTTACTTCTCCTTCAGGCACATTCTCTGAATGCTTCAATGCACTCCTATTCCTAAACACTGTTAATACAGTCACCACTGCATATTCTAGTTTCTGATTATTCTTTCTCCTGGTACACTAATGGTGCTATATTCTTGAGAGCAGGAAATAAGTCTTATTCATATCCATATTCCTATCCATATCCATATCCATATCCATATCCATATCCATATATAGCTGTATGTAGACCTCTGTTTCTTTCTCTGCTTGTATAAAACACTTGGCAAAGTGATCTTTCAAAATTCTCTTATTTATCAGAGTAGAGTTGTTTAAATTCAAGCTCTTGGACTTTTCCAGATTTATGTCTATTCGGAGCCAAGTGTAATCTTGTGTATTCTCACATCACAAACAATCTTCTAAATGTCCACTAACGATACCTCTAACACCTACGACCATTTTTTCCCCACATGGTAACAAAATTCTGAGTGCTCATGGTTAAGAGCTTGAGATTTAGAAGGAGACAGACCTGGGGTCAAATCCCTGACTCGCTAGCTCTGTGAGCTCCTCAGTCATACTAACTCCACAATCTCTCCTCATCACACTAACTAGCTCTGTGGTCTTGCTCAGTCACACTAACTAATTATATGGTCTTGAGAAACTTTCTTCATGTCTTAGGATCTCATCTATAAAGTGAGGATAAAGTTGTTATAATCACTGTGAAATGAGATAACATATAGAAAAAAATTAGCACAATACCTGGCATATGGTAAATTGAGAAGGTAATAATAAATAAGCTAACTGGACTAACTTACTAAATGACTGTCTCCCAAACTCTGGTGTCATAGTATTTAACATTCAAATTTGGGCCCTAGCAAAAGACAAATTGCTATAGGCCACGAGTCTCTTGGAATGCTGTGAATGCTAAATGCGTGAGTGTCATAAGTTTAGTGAGCTTTGTGATCCCCAGCTTCTGGCACGCGCTGGATCTTTAGAGAAGCTCAGCATATGATTTACTGATTCATGGTGGGGTTGGTTAGGTAGGGTAGTTAGAGTGGGGATAGAGTAGGGCTCATGAAGGGACTGCTCAGGGCTTTTTTTTTTTTTTAATATGTTTTTATTGATTTTAGAGAGATGAAGGGAGAGGGAGAGAGAGGTAGAAACATCAACGATGAGAGAGAATCATTGATCGGCTGCCTCCTGCACAGCCCCCACCGGGGATTGAGCCTGCAACCCCGTCCTGTGCCCTGATTGGGAATCGAACTGTGACCTTCTGGTTCATGGGTCAATGCTCAACCACTGAGCCACACCAGCTAGACTGCCCAGGGCTTTTTTAACCACCTGCATCTAAATCCAAGTTCCTTCTGGACCGGAGCACAACTGGAGCTGTTCTGTGAGGAAGCAGCTCATGGCCTTGTCTAAAGATTTTATGAATGGGAGTGAGAAATGGAGGAGAGCCAAAGATAGCAGCTGGGCTATTCTCTCGGACCATGCAAAATAAAAAAAAGAAATCTTTTATGGAATAGGATTTGAGTTTGTCTGGCACACTGCAAAAAGAGTAGATGTTCTCCAGGGATATTCCCACCCCCACCTCCATTCCCGCGGGCTTTGGAAACCCTGAGAGAGCACTGCCGCTTGCGCAGGCCAGGGCGCCCAGCCTTGTGGGCAGAGACACAGAACGTCCCCCACTCCCCAGAGGCTTGTAGTCTGGACAGGGCAGGGCCTGAGGCAATTACAGAGAGAATACAGGTGTGTGCATGTGGCTCAGGGTCCCAGGAGACCAGACTCTCCTGAGAGCTAGTTATAGGCCTGCTGCATATGCCACAGAGCCCTGGAAGGAGGCTGCGTGTGGTCACACAGGCGCACAGTCCTGAGCATCAGATTAGCTCGTCATCCAAGGGGAGGCCTGGAGGGAGTGCAGCTCGGGCTGGGTACAGCTGAAACGATGCCGTCTGGGGAAGAGAAAGGAAAGATCTGGAATTAGGGAGGCTGCCGTGCAGTAAGGCCAGTTTACTTGTAAACCACCAGCACGGAGTTAGGGACGTTTGTTCTGCGTGATTATCTCTTGCCTTTGGATAAGTTTGGGTCCCCTGAATACTTAGAGAATGGACTTGTGTTATAAAGCCCAAACCCTCATGTCCAGGTTCCCTATTCGTTCCTTACTCATCTATTCCGACACCCTTTCCCTGACCCTCTGTCACGTTCTTCCTGGCTAATGGCTGGCCCCACCCCAGGCAGAGCCATGGACCAGCAAAGGGGCGTCCGCCCGAGGAGGCTGGGCGTGGGCGCTCGGCGCGGCCTGAGTGGGTGTCTGCAGCGCTCCGCCTCCTCCCGCAGGCTGTCTTTTCACAGCACTGCACACCAGCTCCTTCGAAGCGGAAAAGAAATCCCACCCTTCCTTTGAGGCTTCTTTTGTGACATTGCTTTCCGCTGGCTGGTTGGATTAGTTAAAATTTCATCAGCTTCACTTAAAAAATGTCCCTATTGTCATAGCATGAAAAGAGAGGCTATCTCTTGAAGATGTTTCCTGCCCTCAAGAAATAAGAAAGAAAACAATCTGATCTGGCTCTTACTCTGGAAACTTAATTTCCCTTGCAAACGCAAGCCAGTCAGATGTTGTATTTTAAAATACACGCACGCACATATACACACATATATTTTTTGTGGTTGTTCAGTGGTCTTATTAAAAGAAAAAGAAAATAAGTCTTCCCACTGTTCCCATGTTCCGTGTTCTTTAGGGCATGAGAGGCAGGTTTACAGATCCTAGCAAAAACATGCTGAAAACAGTAGCAGCCGGGATGGCATTGTGAGACTAGACCAGTAGGGGGCAATGTGACACAATCTAACAAAGGTTGACAGTCTAATAAAACATCAGAAACAAGGGTCTTTGAGACAACAAAAGCAAAAATTGTGCTAAGAGCTGTAAATCTTGTATGCTCAATTCCTGAGCAAGAGACAGTCGTGGTTGTATCATAATTAAACATGCTACTAAAGCATAAATCCCGTGTTGATAACTTCCTCTTAGTGGCCTCATTTCCCGTGGAGTGAACCAGAGGCTGGCCGCCCATTAGCAATTGGGAAAGATTTCTGGTGTACTCAGGACAGACTCATCCTTTGTGCATTGGCAACAACACAGTAAAAGTAAATCACCATCGTCACTGCCACAAAGTGTTCCCTACCCATCTTACTGAACATGTTTGTGCTAAAGGATGAGATTTGATGGTTGACTCCAGTATCTTCCAACCACGCTGGGCAGTGGGTGGAGAAGGAAGACAATTTATAGGCATCGCATTAGTTTCTCAGGGCCACCAAAACAAAGTGCCACAGGTGGAGTGGCTTTAAACAATAGAAATGAATTCTCTCAGTTCAGGAGGCTTGACGTCTGAAATGACAGTGTTAGCAGGGCCATGCGCCCTCTAAGGCCAAAGGGGAAGAACACTTCCTTGCCTTGTCCCAGCTTCTGGTGGTGGCCATCTCTGCCTGGTGTTTCTTAGCTTGTGGCATCATGACTCCCATCGCTGCCTTTGTCTTCACATGGCATTCTTGTTGTATTTCTGTCTTCACACGGCTGTCTTCTTCTAAGGACACCAGCCATATTTGATTTGTGGCCCACCCTACTCCAACACACCTACAGGAGCCCTATTTCCAAATAAGGTCACATTGTGAGGTACTGGGGGTTAGGGTGCAGGACTCAGGAAAATATTTATTGGTTTTTTATAAAAGGATGTAACTCAGACAGAGCCAGAAGACATGCATAGGACAAAGTACATGGGAAGGGGCGCAGAGCTTCCGTGCTCTCCCAGCCTGCCCTTCTCCCAGCAACTCCACGGGTTCACGCAACTGAGGTGCGTAGTCAGGGGCTTGCATCTCCTGCCTTCAGTGAGGTTGCAGTCACATCTGCTCTTGGTCATAGAGTGAGCTGTGGCCCTGCGGGACAGCCTGTAGTTCTGGGGTTTAAGTTAAATTTTAGTGGTGGTGAGGCCCTTATTAGTAGTAAGTTCGTTTGACTCTCATACCGAAGACATGTTCTCCAGAATCTTCTTCATCAATAATCAAAGTGATACTTGATTTTTATATCTGAATCCTATGTCTTTAAGTAATTCTAAAATCCAATAGGAAAATGGACAGTATTATTGATAGTCCCTTCAAACTTCAGTAATAGAGAAAAATTCTAAACAACCTTAATGTCCATTAAATAAATTGTGGTACTCCCATTCAATAGAACATCATGCGGCCATTACAAAGAATGAGATAATCTTATACAAAGACATAGGAAAGTGTCCACAATATAATGCCAAGGGGAGAAAAGGGCAACTTTTGGAAGAGCTTACAAAATAAGAGCTCATGTTTGCTTAAAAAAGTTTGTATGTAAAAAAAAAGTTTGTATATTCCCTAACAAAATGTTTGGGAAAATGCATACTGATCTGTTATCAGTGGTTACTTTCAAGGACTGGTATGGTGGGGAGTTTGTACTTCTACAATATGTTCTGTTTGGTTAGAAGGCTTTTTTTTTTTTTTTTTTTTTTTTTTTTTACAATGAGCAAGAGTTACTTTTTAAAGTAAAAGTTATGATTTTTCTGTTACTGGTGAGATTAGATAATCTAATTATCAGAAATTCAACATTTAAACAATGTTTTTATTGATTTTTGAGAGAGGAAGGGAGAGGGAGAGAGAGAAACATCAATGATGAGAGAGAAACATTGATTTGCTGCCTCCTGCACGCCCCCTCTGGGGATCAAGCCCACAACCCAGGCATGTGCCCTGACTGGGAATTGAACTGGTGACCTCTTGGTTCATGGATTGACTCTCAACCACTGAGCCACACTTGCTGGGCAGAAATTTAACATTTTTCTCTGGCTACAAAGATAGAGAGAGCCTTGGAGGTGATCAAAATTCATGGACCTCAGATTAGAAAATTATGCTTGGCCATATTTACCTTGGATATTATTTTTGAGTTGGTATATAATTTCTCAGTTTAATTATCTTAACTCTAGTCTTTTCTGTTTGTCTCTTTTTTTCTGATAGTAAAAACAATGTATACTGATTGTGTAAAATTTGGAAATATAGATAAAACACAAAGAAGCAGTGAGATAAATGGCTTTCAGCCCATCATCTAGAGACAAATATTTTAAACATTTTGGTTGTTTAGTTCCAGTTTTTTTCTATGCATATTTGTACATGGCTGATACTGTATTATAAGTTTAGATTTGTAACCTCTATTCTTTTACTTAATGTTATATTGTAAGCTCTCCCCCATTGTGGGGGAGGAAAAATAATTTTCCTTCTAGCCTTCTAAGTTCTTCTGGATGGTCTAATAATCAAATTGACATGAGACAGATTAACATGAGAAAATGACCAAATTTATTACGTATGTACATGTGAGGGTTCCATAAGAAAATGGGACCTGAGGACAAACTCAGAAGAAGGTGGCAGGAATTGTAGTTTGGGACTTTAAAGGGGAGGGAGGCCCTTCACATGGAGGTGGAAATACAAATGTTTGGTAAACATTTAACAATGGGACATAGAGAGGAGTTTGAACAAAAGGGCCTTGCTGGTTCCTGCCTGCATATCACACAGTAGTTCACATTACATTATTCTTATCTATGATGGTAGCTCCCTTCCTGGAGCAGGTCCTCTGTCTGAATACTTTTAGGCATGTAGAGGGAAGATCAAAGGTTTTTCCTGAGTCTTTCATTTCTTAAAAATAGAGAGCTTGAAATAATCAAATCCCCAAAGGCAGAATTTGGGGTTGTAAACTCTCACCATCATGTCAAAAAACTTCATAAGCATCATTTTGAAAAACAATGATGGTTTATTATACAGACTAGAGGCCCGATGCATGAAATTTGTGTAAGAGTAGGCCTTCCTTCTCCCAGCTGCCGGCACCAGCTTCCCTCCAGCACCCGGGACCGGGCTTCGTCCAGAAGGTCATCTGGAAGGACATCCGGAAGGACGTCTGGTCTAATTAGCATTTTATGCTTTTATTATTATAGATTATTATAGATGTGTTTCAGTTAGAATGCTTTCAAAATGCAGCCTGGAAATAGATGGGTCCAGGGTTGATCAGGGTGATAGATTGTGACTCATTAGGACTTTACATGGTAGTTTCAAGATTGCTGCCACAGTTCCCAACGGTATGTCTCTACACAGTCAAATCTTAAGCAGGAAGCATGAGGGGTGAGGGGCAGTGTAGAAAATAAAAATTTTAAAAATGTGATTTTTTTTGGGGGGGGGAGGGAGGTGTAAAAAAACTTTGCCAAGTATCAAGGGCTTTAAAAATATTTATAACCTTTGCCCTGGCTAATTTTGCTCAGTAGTTAGAGCCTCAGACCGAAGCGTTGTGGGTTCAATTCCCAGTCAAGGGAACCAAAAAATAATATTTATACCCTTTAATTTAGTAATTCTACTTTGGGAATTTCTTTAAGGAGTCCTTCCCTTACATGTCCTTGACCAGAACTGGGTCTCATGTTCATTTCTGGACTAATCATTGCCATGCTACCTATTCTAAGACCACTGCCACCTAAACAAATTGTCAAGGGTATAAGAAGAGGAATTTGACTAGCAGTTGAGTAGGTAACTAAGAGTTATTCCCTTCTTTTGTATTGGAAATAGTTTTGCATATAAAGTATTTGAGTTTAAGTCTTTTTGCATTTTAGATAGTTTCCTGTGGAGGGATTCACAGCAGCAGAATTATTAGATCAAAGGGTATAAATATTTTTATGGTACTAGATACTTATTACTGACATGAACTTTTTAAATTGAATTCTAGATTTACATTTGAAATAAGTCAGAGAGAGCTCTAGATTCCCCTTTACAAATAAAACAAAAGACAAACCCTCCCCCCTCCCAAACCACACCCTGTGAATTTGCAAGGTTTTCTTTCCGTAATCACTGAGTGAACTGAAATTGAACAAAAATCATAATTGTCACAAACGCTGAGGTGAACATTACTGCTCATTGAGGAATGTGGGGCTGACTGGGTTGGTCAATCTCCCATTTCTTCTCATTCTGTTTCCTTCAGACCATTTTATTGTTTACCACTTCCACGTAAATGTAGAAGCCGTGGACAAGAAAATAAAGTGAAACTCAGCTAATTTTGCTTTTTTTATTATTGATTCAGCAGAAGATAGAAAAATGTTAAGAAGTTAAAACTTAGGAAAAAATTTAAATAAAAAAGTATCTATTCTTGTTATATTTTCACTCTGCTTCTGACAACTTACTCAACTGCAATCAGGACCCCTTCCTCCCCCATAAAAGCATTAGTCACACTGGATTCTTTTAGGAGAAGGACAGAAATATGGTTAAATACCCCAGAGAACTGTTGTGAATGTTAAATAAAATTTGAATTCTAAAGAAAAGTGGAAGGATTTGTTGGTATGACTCTCTAATGGATTAGTGCTTTGTGAGTGGGTGTGCTAATTAAGTCCACTTCGTTGATCCATGTGTGCCTTTTCTAACCTACCTTGAAAAATTACAGCACCCACGGCACTATAACAAAGACCTCTTCCAACATGTATGGAATTGACAGGACCCACTGATAAATTTGAAGTTCCATCCCCTTGAGAATCAGTTGAGATTCCTCTCACATATTGCTTAAGTTTTATCTGAATCTTGTATAAAAGATAATCTTTAGAAATTCTTTCCTCGGTGGACTGCTCTATTTTCTCATAAAATACACTTGCAAATAAGGGCAGATTTTTTTTAACACAATGCCTGCAGCAACAGCCATGATAAATCCTTTCTGGGCCTCAGCTTTCTGTAACCTTCTCCATCCCTCACAATGACACACACTTTCTCTCATTCATCTTTTATTACAATTCAATATTGTGCTTGAATATCATTAGCTTGTATGCAGCTCGTATGCAGCGTCCCCCACCCCTTTTCTTTAAAGGACAAACTACTGTTGTTGTGCACATTTCATCTGGAAATTGACTTTGGTGTTATAGGTTCTAATATATTTACACAACAGGTACAGAAAGGTATTGGAAAAAAGAAGAAATATTTTTAACATCGTAAACCTCTAGCAAAATATGTGTGTAATAGAATCTGGTACTGTGGTATTACACACATTACAACTGTCACTGTGACTTAGAGCCTTAGTTTAGCTGAAAGAAAATCTATAACCCCAGAAATGCAACAATGTCTGAGTCACAGTTCAGGGTAATAAATGTTTTTCACAGAATACTGTAATCCATATTTCCAAAAGCTGATGCACAAAAGAATTTCTACTAGAAATCTTTCAATTTCATGGGTGGAGGCTCCAATGTAGAAAGAAACAGAGAGGGAGGAAGAAAAGTATTTCGAAAAAAAAACGATACACTGGAATGACATGATAAACTGCCGATGTTCAGAAACCTTAGCCCTTAGGCTAGTGAATTTGGTTGCTGTAGACCCTCCTCTGAGAAAAGGCCACAGAAGGCAAACTTTACTTAAATAATTTTAACTGCACAGCTTTTCTCTTTGAAGGACATGTTCCTTTTAGGAGCATTGTTTTCATGACTACAACAAGAAAGTGGGAGAGGAATCCCAGACATGAATCAGAAAGAGCTTTCCTAAATGGGGAAATGAGGAATTAATGTCTTACTATTTTATTGCCTTTGGATGGGCCTGGGCAGGGCTTGATAGTCTGAGGAACATTCTCAAGTACCTGTGCCTGGCCAATCACGTTCTCTTAACTTGATTTGGGGTGGGGCAGATAGAAGTCTAGGATGGCAAACAGCAGGTCCAATGGAACCAGTGAAAAGAAGATGTTTTAATTTGGCAGGCCTTGTTCTTTTGGTTGTTTCTGGCCCATCTGGAACAGTCCCTTAAAAAAATTTATTAAGTTTATAGGGGTGACATTGGTTATTAACATTATATAAGTTTCAAGGGTACAATTCTATAATACCTCATCTGTATATTACAATGTGTGTTTACCAGCCAAAGTCTGGTCCCCATCCATCCCCCAAATCGGACCCTCCCTTGATGATGAAGGGCAAACCTCTTCACCCTCCCCCCACCCTCCTTCCCCTCTGGTAACCGCCATTCTGCTGTCCGTGTCTATGAGTTTGTTTTGTTCATTTGTTGCTTAGAACAATCATTTTTGCTAAGAGCAGGCACTAAAATACTTTTCTCGTCCATTTGAGGAAACATGGGTAGAGTATCTGCTTGACAGTTAGAATTTGATATCACAAAATAGGCCTGGCACTTTACTGTGTCTGTGTCACCCTCTTCCCTTCCCCTGTGTGTCTGCTAAACTCCTCCTCATTCCTCCAGACCCATTCAAATGTTCATTTGGAAATTATTTCTTCCAAACCTTCAGCTCTCAAAGTAGCTTATTTGCATCCCTTTTACAGTCAAACCTCGGTTTTCAAATGTCTCCCATCTTGAACAATTCAGTTGTCCACCAAATTGTTCATGGAAAAATATCTCTCCGTTGCCGAACAAAACTTTGGTTCTCTACCTGATAACCCTTTCATGTTGATGCCTGTGATCAGTCAGGTGTCTCTCTGGCAACAAACAAAGGAGAGAATGAGCGAGTATGAATTAGTTTGCTGCTGAACCTCACATTGTTAATATCTCAGGAAATTGTGCGGTGAATATTTTCATGGTTATCTTGCTTCTGTTGCTGCTTATTACTATTCTGTACAGTAAGTCACCATGGGTCCTAAGAAGTTTAGTAATAACAGCAAAGTGAAAAGGAAAGTTGTGAGAACAGCAATAGAGTTTTAAAAAGAAATAATTTGAAAGCATGATAGAGGTGTTCATGTGTCTGATCTGGCTACGGGGTATGGCATAGCAAAATTGACGATTAGCACAATTTTAAAACATAAAGAGGCCATCAAGAGTGCTGATGCTGCTAAGGGTGTGAAAATGCTCATGAAACAATGATCATAGGCAACAGAAGAGGGAGAAAAATTATTGTTGCTTTGGATAAATGAAAAGCTGTTCGCTGGTGATAGCATTTTGGAGGCAATGTTATGTGTACAAGGGAAGATGCTGCCTACTGACCTCCTGAAAGACACCCCTGGAATGAGTGCTGAAAGTGATTCATTTAAGGGTAGGAGAGCGTGGTTGGGTAAATTTCAGAAAAGAAGTGGCATTCATAGTGCAGTGAGGCATGGGAAGGCTGCCAGTTCTAACAAAGTAGCTGCTGATAATTTTGCGACGGAATTTCAAGAACACATAGAAGCCAAGGAATTTGTTCCCTAACAAATGTTCCATTGTGATGGGACAGGCCTCTTCTGGAAGAAAATGCCAAAGAGGGCCTGCATCACACAGGAGGAGAAGTCACTGCCAGGACACAAGCCAATGGAGGACAGGCTGACGTTTTTATTGTGTGAGAATGCCAGTGGGGACTTTAAATTGAACCTCTTCTCATCTACCATTCTGAAAACCCTTGAGTTTTCAAGAAAAATGCCCTTTAAAACAAGCTGAATGTGATGTGGAGGGCTAATAGCAAAGCTTGGGTAACCAGGCAATTTTTTATTGAGTGGATTCGTGAAGTGCTTGCCCCAAGTGTGGAGAAATACATTCAGGAAAAACAATTGCCACTCAGGGCCCTTCTTGTAATAGACAAAGCTCCTGCCCACCCTCCAGGCTTGGAGGTGGAGTTGGTGGAGGAGCACAGCTTCATCACTGTTAGGTTCTTGCCACCTAACTACTCCTCTCCTCCAGCCCATGGGCCATTTCTAATGTTAAGAAACTCTATACAAAGGCACCGTTTCAGAGGTGCTTTGAGGTGACCTCCTCTGAAACGAATTTAACCCTCAGGGAGCTCTGGAAGGAACATTTT
Source organism: Ia io (assembly GCA_025583905.1). Taxonomy (NCBI): domain Eukaryota; kingdom Metazoa; phylum Chordata; class Mammalia; order Chiroptera; family Vespertilionidae; genus Ia; species Ia io. The sequence goes on along the minus strand of JAJQQW010000008.1, from coordinate 89,856,839 downwards.
AATATCCTCACTTGTTTGAGGCTCATAGACCACGTAATCAATCTGGAAGACATTGTGGCCTGAGCCTGTTGCTGAAAGAGACTTTGAGGGCTTTGAGGATGAGCCATGTCTCTTGTGGAGGGTATTGTGTCTTTGGGCGAGTCCCTGGCGGGGAGGGGATGATGACAATGTGGAGGAGTTGGTGGAGGACCACAGCGCTGCGCAGACCACCGAGGAGCTCCAAGACCTGTAGAGGGAGCAGCAACAGGCCGCAGCTGAGGTGCTCTCTTCAGAGGAGGAGGAGGGGGGGGGGAGGACATTCCTACTCCACTAATCAAGGAAATGCCTGGGAAATGGGTAGAAATGCAAAGTTTTATTGAGAAATATCACCGGACAAAGAAGTAGCAAACTGCGCAATAAACTTGTTCAACGACAACGCAGTGTTTCACCTCTGGCAATTGTTAAAATGCAGGTAAAAACAAACATCATTGGATAGGTTCTTGGTGAGTAGGGGCCCAGTGAGCCTGAAGCAAGTTCTAGTGGAACAAAGAGGCAGAGAGAGAAAGATCCCAGAAAAACAGCTACTTGACCTTTTTATGGAAGGGGACTCCCCTTCCAAACAATAGCATCCCTCCATCCCCACTCTCCATATTCAGTCATCAATAGCTGTCAACATTAAAGGTAAGTTCTAGTGTGTACAGAAATTTTCATTTTTTACTGTACATTTCATTTCTTTTTTGTTAAATTTTCATTTACAACTCATGTCCTTTTTGTTTCTAAAGTGTTTATTTATAGATTAAACAGTACATTCAACATATATATAAGAAAGGTTAAAACAGGGAATCAGTTGGGGGACTTGAATGGATTAATTCAATTTACATTATTTCTAATGGGAAAAAATGATTTAGTTTTCAAACAAATCGCTTCTCAAACAGCCTTCTGGAACAAATTATGTCCAAGAATCGAGGTCCCACTATACCATTCAGGACATTCTAATGTTAGTTGTTCATATGGGGCAGCTGATCAGTTTGCTGACGATCTATTCCCCAAAGTCATTTAGCCAAATTAAATTCACCAAAAGTCAATTGAGGAAACCAATTTGCTTAAAACAAATTTTTCTACAGGTCTGTGATTTATTCACCATAAGGCAGAAACCTTGTCTGATTCATGCCTGGTCTTCTTGCACAACTCAGCATATTGCTTGGGGCATCGGAGGGGTTAGTGGATGCTTAGTGCTTATTGAATTTAACGAAATATAATTGTCATACAAATGAAATGGATTCATATTATTCTTGCTTTCCCTTTGTTCACCTTTTCTATCTCAGTTACAATGTGCAGACCACACCTAGCCAGAGTATGTAAACCTTGAGAAGTTTTTCTGCCAAGTCTGTCCTGCAGGTATAGGGTTTGCATAGATTTATGTGAGAAACTCAGCCCTTTATTGGATTTAGAGCTTCTTGGTTCCCTAGTAGCTTGTATAATGCTTGTTTTACTGTAACTTCTAAAAAGAATTTATCTTTGCTTACAATTGTTTTCTTGTTCCTTTCATTTAGTTCCATTGTTGTGTCTCTTTACATAGTTGATTCATCACCATTGGTTATGAGAAATGGATTAGACAGATTTTCCTGTTCTGTCACATCTGACAATACTCAGGGAAACTAAGACAAGCTGCTAGGACGTCTGTGGATGAGGGCAGTGATGTGGATTGTTGGCTGCCTACCACCAACATTGTTGGCTGCCCACCGCCAGCAAATCCACCCCTTCCCTGCCAATGTACCTCATTTTGCTAAGGTACTGGGTAGCCATATGCCCCGGGGATTGTGGGACTCTTCCTGTCTCCAGGGGGAGAATTATGATTAGTCCAAGTCAGTCTTAGTAATTCATTCCCATTTGCCAATGAGTGGTTAGGAGTGAGCATCAAACCCAACATGGGTCAATGAGATGTAAGGGGATGCCTGCTGGGGGACTTCAAAAGGTTTTCTCACTTAGTAAGAGTCAGAACAGGGAGATTTCTTTCCTGCTTTGGATGTTGCTAGGTGCGCGGATTTGGTGCTTGGTGCTGTTTCTCTGGATTACAAGGCAGAAAGCCAGAAGAAGCACAAAGAAGTGGATTCCAGGCAGACTTGTGATGTTTAGCCACCAATGAGCCAATGCTATAGCTGCTTTACCCCAGAGTTCTGTGCTTAAGCTTTGGTACCTGGGTTTTCTGCTATTTTCAGCTGAAAACATCCTAATTAAAACAGTAGGTGTTGTATTTTACAAAATAGTTGAGTTCCCTGACAATGAACATTTGATAGATGTCCCTCGAGTCCTCTGATCTCAGGCTGGCATGAGGTCTATATGAATTTAGAGTCAACCAGTTCTGTGATCCAACTCTGGTGCTACCATTTATTTATCAGCTGTGTGACCTTGGGCAAGTTACTCAATTTCTCTGAGCCTCATTTTCATTCTCTATGCATTCTCTGTGTCCCACATTTCTGGAAATCTGAGTCTCTTACCAGCCCTCACTCCATACACCCAGGATGAGGATTTTGAAAAGTTTTGCTTTTTAGCAAACACTTTCTAATAAAAAATCTGCATATATTATGGATTTCAACTGGCCTTCAGGAAATGGTATTAGTTCTTAGTTCGTACTCATGCCATTTATGTTGGCAAGAATGGTCTCTTCTGTGTTAAACAAAAGCGATAATGTAATTGCTGGTAGCTTTTAAAATACTTGAGGTGTGAAAGGAGTAAGCTTTTAGAAGACTTTTATGCAGGTTATAAAAATATGAATGAACATCTTTCAAGAGACTCCTGGAATAATTAAAAATAAAAAGTCAGACACTTTCATTGGAATCCCTCAATAGATAATACAAGATCTAAAATATATGTCTCTTGTACCTTTGGCTCTCCCTTTATCTGAAATATGCTACAAAGAAAAAATTCTCCTCAATTTTGGTCCTAGTGAATAATACACTGGGGTTTTAAATTTTGGATCTGGTGAGTAAATAGAGCTAAGATTCAAGTCTAAGTTTCTAATTTCTATGTCCAGTAATACTTAACTGAATAAGGAAATATTCCATTCATTGATGGAAAATCCTATATTCAAGATAATAACAATTAGTGAAAATGTAAACTCATCATGATATATTTCATAAAGGCATTTAATACAAATTAATATTTATTTCACATAACATCTATTAATAAACTAAGAGAATGGATGAAGACTTTCTTAATATGGTAGAAAAAAGTCAATCTCAAACCCAATAGCTAAATTCATTCTTAATGCAAAATGTGGATGTGGCAACCAAAGGCATTCCCAAAGCCAGGAACAAGGTAGGGTTGTTCACTGTCACTGTTATTTATTTTTAAAATATATTTTATTGATTTTTTACAGAGAAGAAGAGAGAGGGATAGAGAGCTAGGAACATTGATGAGAGAGAAACATCGATCAGCTGCCTCTTGCACACCCCCTACCAGGGATGTGCCCGGAACCAAGGTACATGCCCTTGACCGGAATCGAACCCGGGACCCTTGAGTCCGCAGGCCGACGCTCTATCCACTGAGCCAAACCGGTTTCGGCTGTCTGTCACTGTTATTTAATTTTGTATATTCTAGCCAATGCATTACGACAAGAAAAATACATATAATTAGACATATAATTATTAGAGAGGGAAAAAGAAAATCTCATTATTTATAGGTAGCATAATCGTCTGTTAAAAACCAGAGTATTAGCTTAAAGACTATTAAAACTAGTAATAGAGCTTAAAGAGGTGGCCACTCACAAAATCTTTTCCTTATGCTATAAGCTTACCAAGAAATGTGTAGGACCCATATCATGTTATAGTGAGGACCCATATGATGTTATACTGATCATTTTTTAAATCCTCATCTGAGGATATGTTTTATATTGATTTTGGAGAGAGAGAAAGGGAGAGAGAGAGAGAGAAACATCACTGTGAGAGAGGAACATTGATCAGTTGCCTCCCACATGCTCCCCGACTGACAGACTTATCAGGGAACGGACCTACAACCTAGTATGTGCCTTGACAGGGAATCAAACTTGCAACCCTTTGATGCATGGGACGGTGCTCCAACTAACTGAGCCACCCGGCCAAGGGCTGATCAATTTTTTATATTTAACTTCTGACTGCTTTTAAGTCTTACCTTTTCCTCTTTTCTTTGTACCACATGTCTGGAAAGCTGATAAGAAAGTTCCTTCTTCTCTGATGGGAGACAGCCCTGTTCCATATGGTAACACATACACTAAGTCCTCTTACTGCCCCAACCACAGTAAAAACCCAGAACAGTCTCCTTCCCTTGCTCTCGCAAGTGAGTTTGGACCTGCTCGAGAGTCCTTCCCTGTCTTCACCAGGTACATGAATTATGTGAGTAATAAACCTTTTCATACCCTCTTGATGTCTTCAGTTTGACTAAACTTTGCATGGGGATCCCTCCTGCTTTTGCAGAGTGACCATAGGGAATATATAGCAGATATAAAAAGATCGAGATTAGTAATAATAGCTAATATTTACTAATGCTTGTTATGTTTTTACATACTGTTTTCAGTGCATTGAGTCATTTAATTCCTACAAAACTTTATGAGTAGGTGACATCACTACCTTAATTTTATAGATGAGGAAAAAGAGGCCAGAAGTTAGGTATTCTGTACCAGGTCACATAGCTGACCACAGGTGGGGTCAGGACATAAATCCAGAAGTCTGGTTCCAGAGCTCTTTCTAAGCCACTACATGGGAATGAAAGGTGAAATGAAGGCACAGGATGTTTAAGTGAACTTGTTTAAGTCACACATCCATGAAGAGGCAAAACCAGGACCTGCCCTATTGCCTTTCTGAGTTAATAATTGACATTGCTATACTGCTTCATACTAAAAAGGCATGATACATATATTATTTCATTTGATAACCTCAACAGTTGTGGGAAGGTAAATTAGTAGAGGTACAAATCTCCTGTTGTCCAGATGAGGAAACCAAGAGCTAGGAAAGGTCTCTAATTAACACAAGATGACATACATGTTAAATGTGTGTAACAAGACATAAACACGGTCTTTGATATCACATTTTTCATGGTACCAGGTGTCTGTGTTCAAGGTGCTCCTAGAAGCGTGCTTAGATGTGGAGAGGCTTCCAGATGTGAATCACCCGAACTGGAGTTTCCTCGGAACCTGTATTGGATTTGTGGGTGTTCCTTCCCTTCTGGCAAGAGCCACACTCTAGTACTAAGGTCTGGAAACGGTCAAAGTCTCAGAAGGTGCTTTATTGTCCTGTTACTTTTAATCTCGGTGAGCTGAGCTAGGGGATGCCTTGCTAGGGATGACAAATGCCAAGGCAGTTATGGCAGAGTATAGCTTCCAGAGATCATTGCTCTTCTGCCATGTGACTTTGCTGTCCTCCCACTAAGAGATGCCGTCTATTTCCTTGAGCCTGGGCCTCTGTTTCTGCTTTGGCAGTGATGCTGTGCATTTCCAGGCACGGCCCTTAACTGGCCTAGCAGCTTCTGCTTCCTGCCTCTTGGAAGCCAGACACCATGCAATGGGAACACCAACCTGAGACCACAATGCTCAGCGAGCCCTCAACCCTGTGTGAGAGGTGTTGGAGGCTGAGACACCCTGTGGGGAGAAAGGGAAGCAGAGGAACACCGAGGCATCTTGGAAGTGGATCCTTCAGCCCACGCTGCCCAGGCTGTCACCCCACATAGCAGAGATGAACTGCCGCGGGCCAGACCTTCCTGAATTTCTGATTTATGAAATTGTGGCACAGGTGAAGCCATTAAGTTTTGGGAGTTGGTTTGTTATATAGCCAGAGATGACTGAAACAAATAATTTTAGGCTATTCCTAGAACTACACAACTGAAAAGTCAACAACAGGCACAGCTTTGCCTCCCAGGTACATGGAGTTACTTCTCATTTAGCAGAATGAACCACAACTGGAGTGGCCACTTGTCATCAATAATCATTTTCAGCTCTCAGGTGCTTAGGTCTTCAAAGATAACCCATTTTACCATTAGGAAAAGATAGTTCCCAGAGAATTCATTTATACATGGCTGAGCTAAAATATCATGATTTGTTTTGGACAAAAGGAAAATAGTAACTCAAGTATGTAATTACAGTTGTCTTATTTTTTGAAGTTTCCAAAGTGATTTTTCAAGTCTACCTTCTCAATCTTCCCAATGAGTGTGAGATAGAAGTGGTGGTATTATTCCCATTTTTCCCCATAAGAAAATAGAGTCTCAAAAAGGTTATAAGACATGCCTAGAACTAGGGGGATAGGATGGGAGGTAAGGCTAGAATCCAGATGTCTTGGCTCACAGTCTGTTTCCAATCCAGCAGCTAACCAACCTGTGAGTTGGGCAATCCAGAGAGTGGATGGCAGGGAGTCCTGCCTCCAGCTGATGATTTATCTATTATGGTAGATGTATGTTCAATGAAACTTGCTTGTTTCCAAGACAACAGAACTCAAATGAAAACTTCAATTGTTTGGGAGGAGGCAGATTCACTGTCATTTCCATCTCTTTGAAGAATTGCACATTTTGATGGGCAAAGTGCCAGAAATAATTAAACCAAATAGCTCCCGAGCAGAAGAAAAGAAACATATTTATATGTATATAAATGTGGGTGGCATTTCTGCCTTGAGAGTCTTTCAACATGACAATCCAGGAAAATCCAGGGATCAACCCCTTATAAAAAAAGAAACAACCTGGAAAGAAAAAAGGGAGTACCTTGAAGTGGAGAGAAGGGAAGGAGGGGGCGGGGCGGGAGTGGGGTGGGGAGTGGAAGGGAAGAAGCCATGGGCAAGGAGGAGAAACAGACCTGGCCCTCTGTCCTCGCCCTGGTCCCCAGGGGAAGAAGCAATCAGATTTTAACTGGAAATCCTTACTTTGAGTCAAGTGGCTTGAAGCATTCATTTTGTTTTTATTTGCTTTTCTTGTGAGGTACCCACTTTGGCTCTAATTTCCCGATTTTGCTGTGGAGATCAAGAGATTTTGAGCAGAGCAGAGATGGAATACATTCTCCTACATTGGCCACATGCCAGAATTTATTACAGTTTTTTTGTTAACTTAGCTTATTATGGAATGGAAATTTGGTCTCTCAGGCATGTGAAAGGGAGGAGGCTCTTTTGATTTCTTCTTTAATTCATTCAACCATTATTGAGCAGCTATTCTATAGAAGGTCCTGCCCTAAGAATTGGGGATTCAGAAATGTCTAGGGTACACCATTTAGTGACTCATGTTTAATGTACCCACTTGCCTGGTCTTCATAGCTAAGTAATGAAAATTCCATAGCCCTGTTGTGAGCTACAGAATGACTGTCCAATAAATGGCTTTTATGCATCATTCATGTATTCATGAATTCATGTAGTCAACAAATAATTACTACCTCTTACTAAGAACCAGACACTTTGCTATGTGTTGGAGTTCTAAAAAGTGAACAAAAACAACATGTATAATAAAGAATTACTATCCAGGATTTATAAAGAACCTTACAAATCAATAAGAAAAGAACAAATAAACCAACAGACAAATGAATAAATGATATAAACATGGGATTCACAGAAGGGGAAAACATAAGAAGTTAAAAAGCATTTGATAATACGTTCACCTTCACTTAGTGAGAAATACAAATTAAAATCATTACAAGATGTGACTTTATTTTTACCTACTTGTGTGGCAAAAGTGAAATACTTATTAATATCCAGTGGTGTTGACTTTTGGGAAAAGGGCAACTTCCCTGCATTTCCGGTGGGAATGGTAAAATGGTCCCTGATTTTGGAGGACAAGTTGAAAGTATCTATTAAAATTGTCTGTACCAAGAACAATTGGAAACAACCTAAATGTCTCTGGAATGAATAGATGGGACATGGTTTAGTCATATGGTGAAAATTTTACACAGCCATTCAGAAGAAAAAATTAGAGCTATCCACATCAACATGGATTGATGTTAAAAATATATTGTATAGTGAAAAAAGCAAGCCGCAGAGTTATATGTACTCTATGACCATTTATGTGGGAAAAACACAAAAAAATCAATACTCCATATATTCTATGGTGTAGGTAAACAGCCTGGTACAGATATATATCAGATATAATAGCAGTTCTCTCTTGGTTTTTGGTGGTGGAAAGGACTGAAGAAGTCCAAAGGGACTTTATTTATAATACTATATATTTTATGCAACTATATTATGTATAATTTATTAGTGAAAAATTAGCTAGAGGGAAACAGTGAACAGAACACAATCCCTGTCTTTGAGGAACTTATTGACTAATGGCCTTATCTATGGGCAAAGCAGAGATTAGAACCCAGATTTTCAATTTCATAGTGCAACCATCTGCCTCTTGGATGTATGATAAATTTAACCACCTGTGAATAATCTCATGCTCTGACTTGCTTTCTGCAAAGTGATTGCTTTTCAAGTTGGTATAAAGGTTAAGGCATTTTATTTCTTTCTTTGAGTGGGGAAGTGGGTGGATTTTTCATTAAAAAAACTGTTTTATTGAAATAAATGAATGGATGCCAAGAATATTTATAATTTATGGGTAAGGTATGCAGAATAACAGTACAATGAGCACACTCATTAACCTCCCTCCCAGTCTCATTCATTTTCAAAACGGACACTGGTGAGGATATTTGGACTGTTCCATCACAGACAAGACCTGAAGGGCTTGGTGGTGTTCTTTCCTAGTCTACATCAGTACCATTTCCACAACTCTCTAGCAGCCAAATAAGTGAAAGAAATAGCACTGCCTGGAAAATTGGAATCTTCTCTTTGTGTGCTAAATGGCTAAGCAGTGATTTACCTGGGCTGCTCCTAGAGGGTGAGACGTCGCACAAAGTTCTGAGAGATGCGTCTAGAGGTAAATAGAGTGTCTAAGAATATTTAGCAAACAATAATGCAAACTACAGAATATAGAGCATGGAGGAAGCAAACTGCACATTCGCTGTCTGGGAAGTAATCGAACATTTATAGTTTTGGAATAGCTAGTTCAGAGCTGAAGGAAGGGAGATCCTTGTTTCGGTCAATGAGCAAATCAGTGTTCTTTGGAACTCAATGGGAAATTAAAGGAATTTACCGATTAAATAGTCCATTTTTGAGGTTTTTCAAGTCTTTATCTGAGAAGGGATTTAAGTAGGAACTATTTAAGACTATACCCAAAATGCAGAGAGCATAAGGGACAACACACTCAACACGTGCAAGGAGGGAGAGGGAGAGGGGAGGTGGGCGAGGGTGGATAGAGAGACAGAAAGAACAGGTGGAGTTGAAGGCCACAGTTTGTCTCCCATGATCTGCTAAGGTGTTGGAGGTGACAACCTTTTACACATACGGCATGAAAGTGTCACAGTCACATGTTGTCTTTAATAAATGATAGATGTTTACTCCAAATAAAGGTTAGAAAATTAGTAAGAAATCAGAACTAAAAAGGGATGAATAAGGAGTCCTTAGAAGCTCCTGGCAGCCATTTGGGGCCCCCCCCCAGAAGCTATGCTTTCCCAAATCCCAATTCCTTCTTTGCAGACAGTGCTGGAAACCTCACTCCTTCCCTCACCTGTTGGGTCCCCAGACAGAATACAGGATGCAATATTTCGGACATACTTACACTAAGAAATGATTTGTTGTTTATCTGAAATTCAAATTTAACTGGGTGTATTTTTATTTTCTAAATCTGTCAACTCTATGTTTGTGATATATGCTTACCCTTGTTCCTCCCCCATTTCCTTTTCTAATTCTGATCAAGTCAAAGTTCCATATCCCCCAAAGACCCTCAGAAGGGGCCCCAAGGAAGGAAGGAATGTACTGCTCTCATTTCTATCCACCCCAGGACCCTCTACAATGGAAGACCATCCCATCATTTTGGAAAATTTATGATGACTATTAGCCACAAAGGTCTCTCTCTTCAATATCTTCACAGTGAAGAGATTGGGATGGATGTCATTGTGCAAGAATATTCAGGATTAAGAATTATAATCTTATCGCTAAGCCGAGGTGTGGCAGAAAGACTCTGTTATCAGGAAGAGCACACCCTTACTCATAGACAATCCCAAACACACCTGGAGTTCAGAAGATGGGCAAGGCATTTCTTTACTGTTCCTCTGGGGCTATTCTCCTACCCAATCTTAGTTAGCTTTGGAGGAAATCTAGAAAGTCCCTCCCATTTTTCCCTTCTTGTAGTTGAAGCCAAGGAAATCTGTTACCTTTCCTGTCCTGGGGAGGGGCTGATAGAGTGTCACGACTTCACTTAGAGAGAGGAGCTAAGCCAGAAGTTGGCAAATTACATTTGTAGGGCAAATCCTGCTCACTGCCTACTTTTATACAGCTCATGAGCTGAGGAAGGGTTTTATATTTTTAAATGTTTAAAAAAAATCAAAAGAAGAATAGTATTAAGTGACATGTGGAAATTACACAAAATTAGAATTTTGGTGTTCGTTGTTTTATTGGGAGACAGCCATGCTCATTCTTTTCTGTATTGTCCATGGCTGCTTTCATGCTGCACAGGCAGAGGTGAATATTTGTACTGAAGCCCATGTGGCCCACAAAGCCTAAAATATTTACTATCTGGCCCTTTTTGAACAAACTTTGCTGACCATTGATTTAAGTAATAAACTTTTCTTACTAATAGTAGCTGTTTCTCTGAGAGTGTAACTATCAAGTGTATTTACTCTCTAGCTTACAAGATCCCCTTCCCCCCAGGACTGCATCATTGAGAACCTTTTGGCTGTCAGGGACAGAAAACTCAACTCAAAGTGCCCTTGCAGTCATGTTGAAGCTAGCTGCAGTGGGACTGCTTCAAGTGTACACTCATGTTTATGTGAAAACTTTGTTTTGGATTGAAAATGAATTAACATTATTATAAAAAATTTCACATGATCTTGGTTTCTCTCCATCTGCTGACCTGCCTTCCAGTGTGTGAGATTTATCCTTTATCCCTTCTCCAGAGCGCCCCTGCTGGTAACCCAGGAGCTATAGCAGTTTCAGATCTCACAGCCTCACTCTATGCTGGCTCCCATTTGACACACGAGGCAAACAGAGAAAATGTTACTTGTACAGCACGTTGAGATTAACTAGGAGGATGAAAAAAAATCATATGTTTATAATCATTATAAAAAGAAAATAGCCGAAACCGGTTTGGCTCAGTGGATAGAGCATCGGTCTGCGGACTGAAGGGTCCCAGGTTCGATTCCGGTCAAGGGCATGTACCTTGGTTGCGGGCACATCCCCGGTGGGGGGTGTGCAGGAGGCAGCTGATCGATGTTTCTCTCTCATCGATGTTTCTAGCTCTCTGTCCCTCTCCCTTCCTCTCTGTAAAAAATCAATAAAATATACTTAAAAAAAAAAGTTTGTTTTTAAAAAAAAAGAAAATAAATTTTAGGGAAGACATCATGACTTGTATAAATCTTAAAAATAAAAATTTTCAAAAATTTAAATGAGAAGCTTGGTCTTGCTTGCATAAAAATAATATTTTAATTTACTATTTTATGTTTGAAATGGTTACATGTAATTTTTAATCAAGGCTTTAAAATCACAATCTCTTCAATTGTGATAGTCATGACAAAAATTTGTTCATATAATTAAGTGAAAAATATGTAAAAATTTTTAAACAATCATTTTAGATTAGCTCAAATTATATTTACACTAGAGGCCTGGTACACAAATTCGTGCATGCGTGGGGTCCCTCAGGGGGGGTGGGGGGCCTGTGGGGATCCAGCCGAAACCTACAGTCCAATGCCGCCTGCACTCCTGCCTGCTGCTCCCGCTCATCCCAGCCCCACTGTGCCTGCCATGGGCTCGGGCCCAAGCAGTCTGCATCGGGAGAGGCTCACAACATTGCAGCGCTCCCCAGGCATGAGCTCTGTGTCTGACACCCTCACGAGGGGAGTGGCCTGTGGGATCGGGCCAAAACCGGCTCTCTGACATCCTCTGAGGGTTCCCGGATTGTGAGAGGTTGCAGGCCAGGCTGAGGGACCCAATCAGTGCATGATTGAGGTGGGAAAGGGACCGCGGGAGGGCTCCAGGGCGTGTCCAGTCCATCTCGCTCAGTCCTGATCTGCTGCACCCCAGCAGCAAGCTAACCTACTGGTTGGAGCGTCTGCCTCCTGGTGGTTAGTGCATGTCATAGCGAGTGGTTGAGCAGCCTTAGCATTTCATTAGCATATTACGGTTTGATTGGTTGAACAGTCGACAGGTCACCAGACAACCAGACACTTAGCATATTAGGCTTTTATGATATAGGAAGATTTGTCAGTTCTTCCTTTATTTATTGTATTTACTTATTTATTTATTTTTTTGTTAATCCTCACCCAAGTATATATTTTTCCATTGATTTTTAGGGAGAGTGGAAGAGAAAGGGAAAGACAGAGAGAAACATTGATGTGAGAGAAACACATCAATTGGTTGCCTCCTGCATGAGCCCCGACCAGGGCCTGGGTCGGGGAGGAGCCTGCAACCAGAATCAAACCTGGAACCCTTTGCTCCACAGGCCAACACTCTAGCCACTGAGCTAAACTGGCTAGGGCAGTTCTTCCTTTATTTTTATTGACAAATGTATTATTAAAACTTCTTATGATGGTAATGGATTTTTAATCCAATAGAACTTTTGCATATCAACTGCATACATGGTTTTAGCAACCAGGTTTCTTGGATGTGATTAAAATGGTACATAAGCCACAAATGGGGAAAAACAGCTCATTTACAAAGACAGAGATTGGGGGCCACTGCTTGGAGTTGTGCCTCTGAGGAGCCCCCAGACCCACCGCCCAGCTGCATCCTGGGCTGCAGGCTTTCATGCTGAATTCCTTCGACACCTGGAACGTGAAAGTCCCCAGTAGCTCTGAGAGCGCCTTGCTCACTGGGACAGCTACAAGCTTTGCAGAGGGTGTGTGCTCTGTTGATGGCCAGGGGCAGAGCACCGCCCTGGCTGTACTCAGTGCATCCTAGCAGGTGGGTGAGATCTAGATGGCGCTCTGTGCGACTGCTGCCTACAGGGGCCACGCGGCATGCCATTGGGTCCTGCTCACCTCTGTCCACTAGACGAGGCTATTTGTGGTCAGGGGTGACCTGCCTGTGGCCCTCTTGTCACCCCCAAGGCCCTTTTGTCACCCCCAAGGCAAAGGGATCAATGCCTTGTAGAACATCCCTGGCCTATTTGTGGCGCACTAGTGAGCTCTGGTGGGGAAGCTCCACCTTCACAGACGCCTCTGCAGTTTCCTGAAGAAGCTGATTCAGGAAGAAAGTACCTTTCAGGACAAAGTTGAACTCTCATGAACCTGGGCTGTTTTGGAAACATATTTTTCCATTTGTTTTGTCAGCTACACGTTACGTGTGCATCCATATATGTGTGTTGCACCAAGGATTATGACATACCTCCTTAACTTGTCAGTCTGCCTTTAATAGAATCTATTTTACCTAAAAATAAGAATCTTATAGCAATAAGCTTCCACTTACCTTTCTCCAATCCTTTGTGTTACTGTTGTATTATATTTAACTTCTACATCTGTTATAAACACCAAAATACATTGTTATATTTATATTATATCATCAATTGTCATTTTTAAAAATAGCTTTATTGGGATGCAAATTCACATATGAAATTCACCCATATTCAAAGTGTACAACTCAATGGTTTTTGGTATATTACATAATTAAAAATGTGATAAAATACACATAACAAAGTTTGCCATTTTTACTTTTAAGGTACATTTCAGTATATTCACAATGTTGTGCAACCATCATTGCTATCTATTTCTGAAAACTTTTCATTACCCCAAACAGAAACTCTATAACTATTAAGCAATAACTCTCTATTTTTTCCTTCCCATGTGGTAACTTCTAATCTACTTTTTTTCTCTATGAATTTGCCTAATTTAGGTACCTCATATAAGTAGAATCATATAATATTTGTTCTTTTGTGTCTGGCTCATTTTATTTAGCATGTTTTCAAGGTTTATCCATGTTGTAGAATGTAGGACAACTTAATTTCCTTTTTAGGCTACATAATATTTCATTGTATGTATATAACATATTTTGTTTACCCATTCATCTGTTGGTGGGCTAGTTAATTATCTTTAAAGGAAATTAAGAAACAAGAAAAAATACTCCTTATATACTTATCTCTGTATTTATTATTTATGGAACGTCTCAGTTGCTCATGTAGAACTGAATTTCTCTCTGGTGTCATTCCCTTTCATCCTGGAGGGGGCAGAGATGTGTTTGTTGCAGTGGAACTGTGACTCATTCTTGGGTTAAAAGGAAGTGAGGCCCATTTTTATCTCCGTGGAGCCTTCGCTTACACAGCGAGGCAGAGAGTAATTGTTTGTGCCTGGGTCACATTCCCTCCCTGTGTTAAAACAGGTGTGGCAGCGTGCACGTCCTCACGCGGGCAGACACAGAGAGGACTGTCTCTCTGCAGGGAAAGGCAGGCCCCAGGCAGACGCTCAGCAGGACACAGGCATCTCCAGGCCGGACTCTTCTCTTTTTTCTGCTGTTTCCCTGTCCATGAGGACTTGTGCTAGTGAGAAAACACAACATGAATATCGTTTCCTGCTGGGAGATCCTTTGAATCCTCTCCCAGGCCTTTGGGACACCCCTGTGGGAAGGGAGCGTGCTGTGTGTTAGGCGCTGGTGATAAGCAACGCCATTCATTACCTGCGTGGTTTTCAGACTGGGTGTCAGCCTTCTGATGGCAACAAGAAGTGACTGTGGGTCTCTAGAGACCGAGAATTCTCTTTCTGAGTAATGGCCTTGGTGAAAAGGGGGTGAAATTTCACCTTTCCCCTGAATGTCTTTATCATCCTGCGGCTTCATATTTAAGTACTATTATCTGGAAGTCATTCTTCTCAACAATAATTTGGAAGGAAGTTGCTTAGAGGCATCGAGGAGGGGGAGCAACTTGGGTAGAATCAAAATGGGAGAGAGATTGAATTCCAGGTTAAATCCCCAATCTGTCCCTTAAGTCTGAGGCATATACACGAGAAAGCAAGCAGCAAATAGTGGGTAAACACGCTGGACTGTACAGTAGGTAATGGATATTGAAGGATGATCTTGTCATGCATGCTAAACAGATACTTTTATGGGTTTAAATTTAATTAGCATCTGGAAATTAACAAGGCTAGAAAGAAGGGCAATGTGTTGTTAAGTGATGGCGATGGATAAGTACTGTTTGGAGCACATAGATAAACGAATATTTAATTTGTAATGCATAATGAGCTAGGTGTCTATAAATAATTTGTTTTTCAAGTTCCTGTCACAAAACAGAATAATATAATCATCCAAGGTCAGGAAATTACTGTTATTACTGTTTTCCTTTGGTTAAATGTTACAATCAGTTTGTAGGTAGATATTGATTTGTATTGTTCAAGTTGGATAATATACATATTTATTGTCATACTTTCTGTTGCCTCTTTAAGAGGTGCGGCATAAAAATAATTTTTGGTCCTATATCTTTTGCTCATTTACTTCAAGTATGTGTGTTTGGTCAGAGTGTGCTCCTAGAGGAGGGGGAGCGGACTTCCGTATCTTCTTTTCTAGCCCCTTTTAATACTTAGAGCATTTGTTTGGTTGATGATCTTTTAGGAGGAGAGCCTGGGATATAACCGTTAGCTAGACAGTAGAAGAAGGGATCCAGTTTGGTTTGAAAATGATATAATGTCTGTTCTTTCTTTGGTCATAAACTGTATGGATCTTTCTAGAGCTTAAACTGAGGCTGCCCTTTGCATCCCGAATGGTGTTGAATTGGGGCTAAGGTCAGGGTGCTGTAGGAGAACTATGGAGGTTTGGGTCCTGGTCAGGGAAGTCCCACCAGAAGAGTTTGTTCTCTGGAGGAGGCCAGCCCTTGGTGCTGAGCACAGCATGTGTGTACATGAATGTGTAGATCCTCCACTCCCTGGATTGCAGGAGGTGGGAGAGCAATGCTGTTTCTTGCAGGCTTAATCAAGAGGTAAGTAGCTCAAGAGTTATGTGGGTGCCCATCCAGGCAGTGGCTCATGTAGAAGGGGTGCACATCGAAGGCACAGGTCTACAGAGTGGACCCCGCTTCAAGCATCAACTTTGCAACTAACTGCCTTTTTCCTCTTTCCTCAAAGTTGTGCCCTGTGAGCTGGGGAAGGGTTGTCTTGGGTGGAAGTGGAGGACAGGGCTGCACTGTTTTTATTTATACTTGGAATAAATTTGTGTTTCTGCTTTATCATTTTCTTTCTCTTGTTTTTATGCATTTTAGTATGTGTATCTGGGAGTGTGTGGGCAAACCACGTAGTCCAGGGAAACGTAGTCACTCATACAGGTCTCTAGGGTTGGGGAAGGGTGCACAGAAGATCATCCCGTGCAGCCATTCCCAAACCTGGGCTCTGCAGCTGGGCCCCTCCACGGAGCTTTGAAAAATTCAGTGTCCAGGCCCCGCTCCTAGAAATTCGGAGTCAGTCATTCTGAGTGACTCCGAATTTCCTCCATGGGTTCTGTTGGGTAGCTGGGTTGGGATCCTCAGAGCCAGTGTATCTCCAGCCTATGAGCGGGGTACACTTCAATCTTCCTGGTATGTAGGGGTTAAATACAAGCCAGATGACACCGACAATCATGAATTTTGGCACTAGAATTACTCTGCGTCTTTGGGCCCTCATGGTCTCTTTGATCTTTTTAAAGTACAAACTCTAGCCTCTCTCTGCTTCCCGCACCAGGAAGCCCTCCACATCACGCAGGTGTTGGGGGTGGGAGTCGCTGTGGGGCCCAAGCTCTGGGACAGGTTCTGTAACACGCAAGCTATGTGAGAGGGAGTGTGAGTAACCCAGACCAGGCCAGGATTCACATGGGCCGGACCTGGTGTGGCTTCCTGCCCAGGGCGCTGCTGTGCCCCAGGGATCCAAGAGGCTTTCCTGCCAGTGGGAGGGGGTGAGGTCAGTGCACTGAAGGATCCACGCTGGAAAAGAAGAAGGCAGGAGGTGACTGGAAAATGTTTTACAGTGCGCTGGACCTCGCAAAGCCCAGAGGAAAACAAGTTCAGTAATTTTGTTTTTTTATCATTGTTTCTGAAGTTCCACAGTGGAGAACCAGGGGCTAGTTTCCAAGGTGGGGGTGCTTTTTAGCTTTTGTGTACTTTGAAAGGGGGTTTCTGGGGGCCTGGGGCACACCAAGGGCAGGGCAGGGAGGAGATGTCGGCTGCTAATCTGGGAGCACCCAGAATAAGAGCTGGGAGATTTATGTGGTGTTTGTGTGCGGCTGAAACCTTGGCGGGGAAGCAGTCCAACTCTTCATTGACAACCCTTTGTTTTGAGATAAATTTAAACAGGGCTGTTAAGAGCGTACTGCGTTTGTATAAGTGCTTTTTTATGAACAATAGTTTCCAACCATTTAATAATGACCTGGCGCTTTCATCAGAACAGCACAGTTCTCAATCTGTCCCTGGCTTTGCCGAGGAACCGTCACACTTCCTGTTCTCCTTAATCGCTTCTCCCATCTGGGAAGCATGGGGCTCTCCAGAAGACACCTGTTTTCTTGCTTGTTATTCCCAAAGCTTGGATCCCTGGCTGGTCCTGAATGGTTGTGAGTGAGGAGAAGGTCAAGCCTATCTCTCTCTCTTTTTTTTTTTTAAATATATTTTATTGATTTTTTACAGAGAGGAAGGGAGAGGGAGAGAGAGAAACATCAATGAGAGAGAAACATCAATCAGCTGCCTCCTGCACAACCCCCACTGGGGATGTGCCCGCAACCAAGGTACATGCCCTTGACCGGAATCGAACCTAGGA